>CAJNOP010000004.1:5689908-5768928 GCA_905250075.1 Rotaria sp. Silwood1
GATTCTGAACGTTTTGCATCAAATGTTTCTTTATCATTTACTAATGGTACACCAATAAATGAGTCATTCATATCTTTATATGATTCTATGACACGTTTTGCATCATCAAATGCATGTTGAAAATCGTTATCCGTAATATTTTTTGTTCGAAACTGTATTGGCACATAGAGAAAAAGTCGACACATAGATGGTTCTTGTTTATTTTGACGAAGACGATTAACACAACCAAGTCTTCGAAATTCACTCGAAAAATTATATGTAAATATCACAAGATCTGTTCGCCATGTTGATGGTTCACCAAGTAACATTTCAACCCATGAACGATAAAGCCTTAATGACAGAAAAAACCTAACATATCATATCTCAAAAAAAAAGAGGAAAGGTTTCACTAAGATAAAGAACACTAAAAACTGAAACAAGGATATCGATCAATACAAATCTGGTATTCTACATGCAAGCAAAATTCGATATCAGTAATAAAATAGATCATTCTGAAAAGTGACCAATCGATTATTTTTATGACGAAAGGATTTGATTCAAAATAAAAGTCTGTTATTATTTATCAGTTATACATTTATGTCTTGTTTATGCTTACCATTTGACTTCTGGAAAAAAATATTCACTTTGATGACTTGGATAATAAATAACAATGGCACGTTGTACAGGAGAAGTTTTTTTAATTGGTTTACATGGTTTTAATATGGGTTTGTTTGGAGTAATATTTGATACTGATGGAATTGTTTGAGAAAATGAATTTTGTGTTAATGAACAATCACATTTAACTGGTTCTGGTTCTATTTGATGAGTATCATTACCGAAGTTACTTATTGTGAATATTAATAGAATACAGCAGATACATATTCCAATAATTAATAGGATCAAACGTAATGTGACACGGTGTGTGCGAACTAAACATTAAAAGGAAAAGAAATAGCTTATTTCGAGTCTAAAGAGATCTTTTTACGCCATTAATAAAGAATCGATATTGAAAAAGCACACTTCTAGCGGAATTATATTGGTTCTTTCCACAATGATTCCACTATTAAATCTTAGAACAAAGAAAAAAGCTTCTATTAACTTTCTTCAAGACCTACACATCCTCGATCGATCAGAATAGCCATATTTGTTATTGTGAATTATCAAGCTTTGAGTTTCCTTGAAATAAAGATGACCTATTTAAATATGTTTTTCTTTAATGCTGATAGAACATTTCAAGTGAAATCTAGATAAGTCATTACATAATTATTTGATGATTTCTGAGAAGATCCAATCTAAAGAGACATAACTATCATCATTCTATTCCATCTTATATCGCTTGTTGCTTAACACCCTTCTGAGGAAGACAATGCAATAGTATTATTTCGTTTTATTTTCCATGTAAGAATGAGGACCAGATTCGTGTGGAAACTTTTGTCATAAATTTTTTGTCACTGTTGTTTTTCAAGTATAGTAAAAAATAAACGACTATCGTTAATTTTCTAAAACAAGGTTCTGTCAAGATTTACTTCCTTCTCGTCTGTATTTCACGTGATTGTTTTGGACAAGATCATTTTTTAAAAAGAGAATAAAATTGAACAGGACTTTCGTACTCCTCATTGCTAAATAATGATATGTATGGATCCACAAACTTAGCAAACTCTTTATTAAACAACGAAGATTTAGTACTTTCGATGAATAAAAGCAGTACTGTACATTGTACAGCAACAGTTTTATTAGACTATTTTGTGGAGAATATATTTCTTCACAACATATGCTATTATTTATATTTTTGAAATGGATGGACACTGCTCAAAAAGGTAAAATACTAGCAATGACTAGCATAGTTCTGAAGCTAAAACTTTCAAAAAATAAGTTTTATGACCTCATGATCATAGATAAAGGTGAAAATGTTGTCGAGATAGCTGACAGGGATTTATAAAAGGTTTGAAATTAATTTCGTCTAGAACTGGGGAAAGTTCTATAGTCTGTCTCATATCTATTGTTTTAGTATTTAAGGATGTTAAAATATATATGTTTATTTTCTCTCTTGTTCATATTTTCTCATATCGAAACTACAATTTGCTATGTATGTATAATTTCATTAAGTTATTCTTTTTCATTTGACGATAAGCATGCTGGTGTAGGTGGGTGATAGAATGGAATCATTTCTGCTCTCTCTCTCTCGATTCATTGCTTTCATACAACATGAATGAAACACCTGGTTAAATTTGAACTCACTTGATTTTTTCTTTAGCCACTTTTTAGACATTGTATTACAAAAAAAAAAAGAAATAATAGTTGTGTGTTGTCAAGGTCAATGTATATTGTATACAGAATGACTCGAATTGCCCTATAAGCGTTGTTTGGACGAGAATAAATATTAATGATCGATGATGCATGAAATGAATGAATAAAGGAGAAGAAAATAAGCGATGATTAACACAGTGAGTCTTATTTATAAGATAAATATCTTGCACTGTAATTATTCGATAATGCTGTGTTATTTGTTCGTTTTTTTATTCGTTCTAGACTCGTTGAGCCTTTTTGAGTGACCCACGTCCAACATAGAAGATTTCGATTGTGTCAAAAGATTGAATTCTTTCTTTTTTTTCGTTTTATATTTGTCTCTATAATTGTACGCAATCTTAGTAATTCTAACAGCCTTTGCAGAGACGTAAATATTTTTCTTCAAGCTATTTCTCAAGGAACTTGTAAATATTTCATATTATCGACAAGAGAAATATCTTCTGAATCCAATAATACTAAAATCATTCAATTATCTTGAAAATTAACTGCATAAATAGTGATAGTTTTCGAGTGAAAGACCTTGTTTTTATTAGGAGAACTGTTTCTAGTTTGAGCAGTCCTTGAATAATATTTTACGTAATAAGAGTCTATGGAAAATATACAGAAAGTAAAATAGTTTTTGTAAGCGAGCTTTTCTCTATCTGAACTTGAAAATGCCTTTTGTGTTTTTGTTGCATAAAATGTTTCTTAGAAAAATTGGTCATTAACTGAAAGTAGCCAAAGGTATACAGAGTTTTGCTTTTTTATCAGTGGTATCAATTCAAAATCGTGGTATTACTATTCAATGGTAAACTGTCATAATGTTTCATCACACTTTCGTATCATTCAAAAATTTTAAAACATATACTTGACGTACGTCTTGCTATTTTTTTTACAATTGTGCTGCTTTTATTATAAAAAATACTTTAGGAAAAATTTCAATAAAATATCGCAAAAAGTAGTATATTCGACACCATATTGATCAAAGACGGTAACTGAAAGTAAGAACCAAACAATATTGGATTAATTTAAGTAAAGAAAAATAAAACGCAACAGATTTGTACTGCTGTTCTATTCATCTATATTTATTTATTTATTTATCTGAATACATATGTATGCCACAGATAAAATTAAATTTTTAGTAAAAATAAACTGAATAAATTTGATTTTTAATCAAGTGAAAGAATACTAGGCCAGGTCAAAAAATCAGACGCAAGATCTTCAGAGCAGATCTCATCATCGGATTGCAACGTTGTCAGAAACTCTGAAAATATAATGCATTGGTCATACAAGAATCGTAAAGAACGACTTCATCGGCAGTAGTGTCTTTAAGATTGGCATTAAAAATCCTAGTGGATTATCATACAGTTTTGTATGATTATGAGAAGTCATATCATAACTTTCTATATGATCCTGTAAGAATGGCGCAAGATCTCATAATGGCACTGTTTGACCTGGATCATGTAGAAGAAACTAATTAGTTTTATTAATACTATTTCAACAGAAAACAAGAAAATGAGATGAAAAGATCTATTTTTAATCCTTTGATATCGACCATAGAGATTACAAAATCGAACAGTTTAATGAAGTTTTGAAAAGATATATATAAAAACAAACTCAACAATTATAGTATTGTATCGCCATAACTAACGAGGAAACATACTTAGGGGTTCAAGCAGTTTAGCTCCTATCTTTCAGCCATAAGTAGACATCGTTGAGGTATGAAAAATCTGAAAAAGATTTATTCCCTCCTGCCCTTGTTCCCAAGATATGACCGTTTCACTGGGTGTTCGGTCAAAGACACGATACTTCGAGAAAAATTAAATGAATGAATTTTTATCTAAACTTTTGTCTATATATAGTTACAGTGATTCGTAGAATATCTCTAATGTTTCAGTCTAAATGAATGCTTCTATAGGAATCTACGAGAATTTCAATGAACACCCATATTTTGAGAGGATATTCTAAAGTCGAGATCATCTTAAAACACAATATCTCGCTAAGGGAGCATCAATCTTGACTGAAATGCTAGAGATATACTACGAATCATTATACTTATTTATAGGCAAAAGTTTGATTAATATTCATTCATTTGATTCTTTCCAAAGTACGGTGTCTTTAACCGAAGACTCAGTCAAACAGCCATATATCGGCAAGAAAGGCGTGGTGAAATGAATCTTCTTTAGGTTTTTCGTACCTTATCGATGTCTACTTATGACCAAAAGAAACGACCTATACGGCTTGAGTCTTTAATTATATTTCCTTGCTACGTTGACAATCGATCTTTTAAGCTTTTGTTTCAGACTTTTTCTTGACTAGAAACAATTCAATTTATTCACCTTTGTTAATAATTTTATCTCCACATCTCTTATTGGCTTTCATTTTAAACTACTACTCCGGCCATTTTTACATGAATAGCTCAATCATACAGCCAAATTTTAAATCTGACATGAGACAAAATTGAATAATGATCATACACATGATCTTTATAAAAATCTATAAGGAAAATTGTGATGTAAGCACCAATCAGTCTTGTAATCTAGATGTGTAGACAATGTACTATATATTCAATCTTTTTTGCCTTATGTCTATAATATTTCGGGACTAGTTTGAGATAAAGTCGTGATTGTTTTATATGGTAGTGGGAACTTTCGAAGGAGTCTCATCTGAAACAAATCATAGGAGTTGATTGAAAGGGACTGGAGATGTTGAACTTTTACATTTAAGAATACAACGGTACAATTATTATGCAATTCATTCATATATTCATATTTGATTATTGTCCGCTCATGCATGACCATCATTACAGTATCTATGAAACTAATTTGTCTGGATTATGATAACTGGATGGCAGAAAAAGAATTCGAAAAGTCATACTTGTCAAAAACACACGATGACTGAAGAAACTATCCAAACAAAACATGAACGACTATAACCATTATCATATTGTATATCGGACAATAAATTTATAATAGGATTTAAGTATAGGAAAAAATTTCAAAGAAAAGTTTTTTAACCCAGGAAACTGGAACAAATGCTCGCGCGTGGACGATCGTAAGAAATTCCAACGAGCTGAACATAAAAGATTCTGAGAGAAATGAGTTTCTGACATAATTTTGTTATTCTCTACCTTCTTCATTCTCGAAATAAAATCGAGAGCCTCAGTCTCAACAACATAAAAAAATCATACTACAATACGAATATATTTATTTGTTCACAAAAATATCTTCTCTTGCAATTGAATAAACATGAAACTCTGTTATTCTGAAACTCTTTAAAGTTGTCTCTGCATTATGAATAAATAAAAACCAAAATAACTTTTTATAATACGATATAGTTCGAATCTTATTGCAACTATTCAATAGATGATGATAAAAGTTTAATATGTTTTAAGATGACAAAGATTTATTTCTTCCATATGCAGCCAATTCTTCAAGTGTCATATACTTTGATTCAAGTGCCATACGCATTGCCTATAATACAAGTGAAAAATAGACATTTTTAGCATCTCTCTCTCTCACTCTACATTCACTCTTGTTCTTACATAAGCTTGAGCAGTAGTATCATTTTTATATTTTTCTAAGTCAGTTTGATTATATTTACCCATTTTAAAAGCAAATTTTGAAAAAGGTAAATCTGTATGCCAACAATGTAAATTAAGACGTATCCTTTGTTGAACATATTCCACTCTATCATCTGTTGATGATAAATCAAGAAGATCTTGACCCATTCGTAGTCGAATTTGATTTATACCAACTAAATGGTTTAGCGCTAAATGTTGACCATATAAAAGTAAAACACCAAAATGCCTAGAAAAGTATATGTATTTTAGTTGATTTCATAAAAAAATATTTACCATTCAGGCCACATTAATGTTCCTAATTTAGACTCTCTTTCTGGCATAGCAAATTCATAATGTGCTAACCATAGCATACCATATAGTGTTTGATTAGCAACTAAATATGCATCATATGGTGAACCATACCTTTACATGAAGAAAAGAATAATATTATTAAAAAGAGGAAAAATATTGAAACAAACCAAGTAGAACCCATGTTAGTTATATCGACATGTACAAAACCCATATCATTAGCAATACGTTTCAATTTACGTCGATTAAAATCTGTACTATAACCACCGCCACCAGTTATGAAAGTGCAATTTGATGGAATATATGTTGCAAAATGACGATAAATGAAAACATCTAAATAATATTATATGAGAAAATGGTTGGATAAATTAGTAAAAATCAAAGAAAAAAAGAAAAAATTGTTAGAAAGAGATTGAATACTGATGTTTAATGAAAAAAAAGATTTGGTTTAAAACTGTTAGAGTTATAGTTAATTCAACTGTTCATGGCCATTGTTTATTATTTATATCATAGAAAAGGTAGTTCTCTGAATCACATGTCACTTATGTACGGATCAAGGAATCAAAGACGCTTCAGAGAAACTCAACTGTTATACAGTTTTTATTATATAAATTTGACTCAACGATAACGAGGCAAATATTGTTTGAAAGAAGTATTACGTTTTCTTTTTTCTCCTATATTCTTTATCGAATTTCGCATACATGCAATCTTTCCTTGTTTATTTTGAGAAATTTGAAAAAAAAATTATTTTCATATCAGTGAATGTCATTGATACAATACATTTGTGGCGATGCAATAATCATTTACTTCTACTTTATTATACGTCAGGTACACTAACAGAAATCTAGTTATGGTAGTTTCTACTTCGAATAATCTATTAGTTTATTGCTTTGTTTCAGTATATAATAAATGTATAATGAGCAACGGCAATGCGATACCTATATTGATAAAGAAATCAATAATATTTTGTCACCTGAACTGACCTTGTCACATGATGAATATGAGTCACTGTATGTTCCATATTCTGATTTATTTTTAAGATGGATGGCACGTTAATTATGCATAATGGTCCTATACGATTTGACCTAAGAATACTTAACTACTTACTTTGAAGTGCTGATTGTAGAATATCGAATAAATACGTCCCTTTTTCACGAGTTCATATTACTGCTAATCAGATATTATCTCAACATCAATAATTCTAACGATCAAATAAACTATCCAAACAGGTATGGACTCAAAACCATACATATTTGACTAGTTTGTTTTGAACTTGATATATACCGGGTGGGCCAGAATAAATGGCGGTCTCAGTATTTTGACTATAACTTTTTTCTCTTTGATTTTTAGAGCTGGTTATTTTGCCCAAAGTTGCACCGTGAAATTCTCTACAAAACCATAACTAAAGTTATTTTCGTAGAAAGTTAAGGGAAAAAGCTAAATGAATATTATTCAAAACATAAAAAGTGCTCAACTTTCAAAGCTAATGGGTGCTCTACGAATGGCTAGTGTTTGTATCTCGTTTTTTTATCCTCCTCTAGTGCACATATTTTAAAAGCAAAGTATACTATTCGATACAGCGTGAAAAGCTCTACAAGTTACATGAAAAGCCTTATTTTTTATGTACACCTTATATTTTCAAAATCATCAAAATTGTGTGTGACCAGTTTTCGACTCTGCGAACAAGATCATTTTTTTGGTACACTACGAATTCGTTTTTCTTATTTCAACCTTGTATCAGTTAATATATTCTATTAAAAGAAAATTAAATATACCACAAGATGCAGTGTGAAAAGCTCTACAGCTTACAAAGAACAAGTCATTTTATATACATGCATCTTTTGTTTTTAAAATATGTAAAATTTCGTGCGACCAAAAAATGGTCTTTTTCGCAGAGTTGAAAACTGGTCGCACAGAATTTTGATCATTTAGAAAATAAAAAGTGTATGTATAAAATAAAGTTTTTAATGTATCTTGTAGAGCTTTTCATGCTGCATCTTGGAGTGTACTTTGTTTTTAAAATACACCTACTTGATAATTAAAAAGGGTATGTAAATACCAAGCATACATGAGACACTAGCTAACTTTGAAAGTTGGGCACTTTTTATGTTTTGAATAATATTCATTTAGCTTTTTCCCTCAACTTTCTACGAAAATAACTTTAGTTATGGTTTTGTGGAGAATTTCACGGCGCAACTTTGGGCAAAACAACCAGCTCTAAAAATCAAAGAGAAAAAAAGTTATAGTCAAAATACCCAGACCGCCATTTATTCTGGCCCACCCGGTATATATCTTTTGTTTTCTTTTTCGAAGGTATAACGAAACATCAAACCACCGTATGAAGTGATAAAACAAACTTCATCTGTTTTTGATAATAACATACCCAGGTAAATAGATTTAAGAGATTGCATCGATTTTTCAACTTCCATTAATGATGAAATATTTACAACGATTGATTTTACACTTAAAACATCATTAAAAACAAATTTGGAATATAGTATTCAGCAAAAATTGCGAAGCATTCTATTAATAATGATAATCTGAGCGCTGTCCTATACTTGTATTTCAATATCTTCCTAGATTTTAGTGTTTTAAATCAAAACAGTTTTTTATATTAGGTTAGACATTTTCTACAACATATTAATGACATGAATTTTTCTTACATTATTAGTTAACCTCATTGACATGAGTCGATGATATCTGATATGACACAAGAATGAAGATTAATATGTTCTTACTGAACTCAGATCTTGTCTTGCGTTCAATTAGATGACGACATCTTTTTCTCTGACGTATGAAGACTTCTAATACGATCACATCATTCCCAATGAAATTTTAGATAATCATTAGTCTAATAGTCTTCAGAATTTCTTGAAAGTTTTTATCAAAACAAATTGTTTCTTTTTCCATAGAATCAATGACATGAAAACTCTCTTATGTCATAAAAAGCATCGATAACGAGAGTTTTTTAACATTTTACCATTTTGAAACAGAAAATATTTTCAATAATAGTTGTATAAACTTTTAAGTGAGCATCTATGATGGATTGGAGTTTATGGCACACTCGATTAGTGGCGTAACCAAGGTAGGGCCAGGGGGGGGCTCAGCCCTACCACCCGACCTTTCAGCCCTACCACCGGTGTTAGCATCGTCAGCTGAATCCTTTCACAAGCCCTACCACCCCCACAGGCCTCAGTAACCTGAGCCCTACCACCGGATATTTAAGCGTTGCTGAGCCCTACCATCGCCAAAACTCTGGTTACGCCGCTACACTCGATAAAAAAATTTTTTATGATTTTTTTGCTCATGCAACATATGAATGTCTAAAATCACTATCACCAAAATTTTAGGTTCTAATATCCTTCCTTTGAAAAGTTAGCCAAAACCGACTTTTAGAAATATTATACCTTTTGGGAAAAAGCAAGAAGCAAGACCGTATAAAAGATGTGTCCACTTGCGTTTGAACAAATCAGAAAATAGAGATTTAAGAGCTGAATAAAATGAGCTATATGCATATAATTTAATGTCTAGCAATTCAAGTTTTGTAAAATCAGTACGAATCAAGAGGGGTCCTTTTGATCATTACAAATTCAAAAATGTACTTGCTGCTATGTTTCAGAAGCAGAACATCCTCAGCTGAATTTTACGTATCTTGTGCAACTTTTTTCTCTCTACAAAATGGTAAACAAATATTCGAAAACAATCTGTCCCATCGAATCGAAACGGGGAAGACATCTTCTCATCTTTATAAAACTTGAGTTGCTAGACATTCTATTATACCCACATACCTTATATTGTCCAACTTTTAATTGTCTATCATCTGTTATATACCATGAAAAATTTCAAGGATCTGTTCAAACGCAAGCTGACATATCCTTTATAGGGTATTTCTTCGTGTTTTTTTCTCAAACAGGTATTATAATGCTGAAAGTCGGTATTAGATAACTTTTCAGAGCGAGGGTATTGAAACTTAAAAAGTCAGTCTTGGCAGTTTTAGACATTGTGATGGGTTGGATTAACAAAAACAATCACAATAAAACATTTGATCGAATGGTTTGTATATTGAAATGATACTCGATGGGCTCATGGAAGTTCTCTTAATGATCATAAGGTCTCAAAATGAGTAAAGCTTCAAATGAAATTCTATCGTTGATTATATTGTTCTTGCAAATATTTCATCTGATATTGAAAAATTTGGAAAATGTTCATAAATCTTCAACAAATTCTTATCAAATACGGAACATATCCTTGAAAATGGTATCCATTAACTAGAGTCATGTGTTCTTGAATTAATTTTCATAATCATTACTATACAATAACAGACAACTTCCGTTTACATTACTAAATATATTCTTTCCTTTACATTATATAACATCTTAATCGCATAGAATATTCAAAAAAGTGCTTTAATTCGTCTTATGAAAGAACTAATAGACATTAGTTTCATAGACATGAGAAAATCTTAAACTTACCAATATCAGTACGTAAAATAAAATCATATGTTTTAAATGTCCAATAACCTTCATAGATTGAATTAATCGAATCAATATAACCATATGTTCGAAGATTTTCATAAAGAGATTCTGAACGTTTTGCATCAAATGTTTCTTTATCATTTACTAATGGTACACCAATAAATGAGTCATTTATATCTTTATATGATTCTATGACACGTTTTGCATCATCAAATGCATGTTGAAAATCGTTATCCGTAATATTTTTTGTTCGAAACTGTATTGGCACATAGAGAAAAAGTCGACACATAGATGGTTCTTCCTTATTTTGACGAAGACGATGAACACAACCAAGTCTTCGAAATTCACTCGAAAAATTATATGTAAATATCACAAGATCTGTTCGCCATGTTGATGGTTCACCAAGTAACATTTCAACCCATGAACGATAAAGCCTCAACAAAATAAACAAATGCCAAAAAAATGATTTTTCATTAAAAAAAAACACAGGGATTCATTCGAAGAAAGAATTCTGAATAGTGCAACAAGAACATTGGTCGATAGAAATCTGATAGTCTACATGCGAGCAAACTTTGATACCAGTAATAAAATAGATCATTCTGAAAAAATAATCGATCGATTGCTTTATGATAAAAGAATCTGATTCAAAATAAAAGTCTGTTATTATTTATCGGTTATTTATTCATATGTTATATGCTTACCATCTGACTTCTGGAAAAAACTCCTCACTTTGATGATGTGGATAATAAATAACAATGGCACGTTGCACAGGAGAAGTTTTTTTAATTGGTTTACATGGTTTCAGTATGGGTTTGTTTCGAGTAATATTTGATACTGATGAAGTTGTTTGAGAAAATAAAGTTTGTGTTGATGGATAGTCGCATTTAACTGACTTCGATTCTTTTTCATGAGTATTATTACTGAAGTTACGTACAATCAATACGAGTAAAAAACAACATACACTTATTCCAGTAGCGGATAGAATTAAACGTAATGTCACACGATTTATACGAACTAAATATTAAAGAGAAAAGAAATAGTTTATTTGAAGTTCAAACAAGTCTTTTCTAATAGTGATCGAGAATTAATATTGAAAAAGAACACTTCTAGCGGAAATAATTTTACTTTCTTCAACGATGCTTTCTCTATGAGGTCGTAGAACGAAAAGAAAAAAATCTGCATAAAATTCCTTCAAAATCTACACGCTCTTAAATGATCATAACAGATTTATTCATTTTTTCTGTTGTAAATTATCAAATCCTGAACTTCGTTCAAACTAAAGTATTTTATTAAAATATGTTTTTCATTAATAGTGATTGAACATTTTAAGTATAAACTAGATATAGCATTACATAATTATTTGATGTTTTTTAAGAAGACTCAATCTGAAGAGACATAATTATTATCATCGTCATCATTCTATGCTATCATATATTGTTTGTTGTTCAACTATTGTTTTTTTTATCAAGTTCACACTTATTTGTCTTGTGTCAAGCTTCTTTGTACTTCTGGTTTTAGTGTGCACTCTTTGTTTTAACTCTTTAATCGTCAAATTTTTTGGAAACCAAATAGTAAACTTTTCTCAGAACAACTTTTGATACACAGAAACGCAGGAACATAATCGACCTGAAACATCAGAACCGGTAAAGAGAGCTTTACTCAGTACAGGATGTTAGGATCGACACAAAGCGTACAAAGAAAACAGAATCAAGGAGTTATGATCTTTATTTTTTCAATAAAGATTGCTTTGATGAGTATACTCGTCAATAATGGTTAAAGGGTTAATTGTCCTCTGAGGAACAAAATGCAATAAGATTATTCAGTTCCATTTTCAATACAAAAATAATGACCAGAATCATGTGAAATCCTTTGTCATAAATTTTATTTGAGCATTTTTTTTCAACTATAGTGTATATACCTCTTACAGATTCTAAAAACCTCCATTCGAAAAGTACTGTACATGATTCAATTCATTAGATTAAGTGTGTGAATAATCGTTGAAAAAATATCATACTCAATCTATGTGTTGCCTATGTTCAAGTATAGTTGTTAATATTTTCATAGTAGCTACCTACAATATAAACCATTTATTGATGAAAAATAAAATCACTTTGTACGAAACGAAACGAAACTGACAATTGTAAGTACAGTTTTAGACCAAAGGAACACTTTTTTTTGGTTAAGCTACAAACTTTAACAAAAAGAAACGACTATTTTTAATTTTCTCAAAAAACGGCCATGATATGATTCACTTCTTTCTCATCCGTATTTCTATTGATTTCTTTTAGCAGCATCGTATCTAAAAAACAAAAAAATAATAGTGAACAAGATTGTCATACCTCTCATGGCTAAACAATGATGTGTAGAGATCCACAAGCTTAAAATACTTCTTATGGAGAAACACCCAAGCAAACTTTAAAAAAGTATATCATGGGTGCGAAGAGCACGTAAATATTCGAAACATATTTTTTTCGTTCGTTCTGTTCCGATTTCGAGCCTCCGGTGGTTGTCAGACTCCGATAATTCCAAACCTGTATATTATTGGGTATTCATTGTCGATTCCTCAGGCACTCCTATAACCCTCGATACTCATCGAAGTTTCGAGTAGTCGAAAAAAAACATGAGTGATTCACACATGTTTCTTTCATTCAACTACTCTAGTAGGATGATTAATGTTAAACATACACTTTTCTTAGTTCTATAATTTAATACAAAATATTTAACATTAACTGATGACAAATAACAAGTCAGATCGAAATCCAGAAGTGTTTTTGGCTAAAAAAAACAGCTAGAAAGAATTTTATAATTTAAATGTTTGAAAGGTTTTCTAATATCAATTTTATATTTTATTACACAAATCAATGATTTATCAAATGCCATTGATGCTATTTCTAATACGACACCTGTAATCAAAAAACAAATACAGGTCGAACCTTTTTAAAAATATATGACAAATTAAAGAAGAAAAAATGTTTCTTATCGTTGTCTTCTATTGTCAATAAAACAGTATCTATCATTATGAACATTTCATATTTATGTAGTATCTCTAAATGTTCTTTTTGAACATCCTATTATTCGATCCTTCTTTAATAAAAAAAAAAAGGCAGAAACATAAAAATGAAATAGGAAAAGTACATATTCAAATAATAATTTTCATACAACAAATTGTTTATCTATTCTAGCAGATAGTGAAGAGTATCTCTTCACTTTGGTATAGTATAGATTGTTTGTGAAATCTAGCAAGCTGAATATTTATTGAATCTTCCGAAAGTACATTGCAATTGATGACATATAAGCAAACTATGCTTATCTTCATTGAAATTGAAACAAATAAGGAATTTCAATAAATTCTAGAATGAATGTATGATTGTAATGAAATTAACTTCTACAAAAACACAACAACAGATGATGGCAATTGATGGAATCTATATATGTCGGAATTTACTTTGAAAGTATTCTACATTTATAAGACACCTAAGATGGAGCTAGTAGACTTTTTAGTTTTATAGCCAAATGTGATCTATTTTCATATCAGAATATTTTTGAATATTTTCCTTATAAAGCTTTACGAAATACAGAATAGAATCATGTAGCTTATAGCTACACAAGGCATGAAGATAAAACGTCTATGTATGTGAAAATGATGGATACAACACAATACCTACAAGTTTATTTTTGATGAGTTCTAGAAAGTCTCAAGATAATCTTGAAAAACTTCTTTTGTGCGAAACTCCCATTTTTCGTTCTTACATTGATTGTGGTTTCTCACTGAGTATAACGTTTATATTTCATTCAATTTGAAATAAATGATGTAAATAGATGTGCAACAGTGTGATCAACTCTCAATGCAATCTGTGAATGCAGTGACTTCGATAACGAGTTGTTTTTTTGGTACCACTAGCTTCTCTTAGAATATAAATAGCTCAATCGTTTAAAAAAGACTTCATCGTTCAAGTTTTTTTCCTCATTTATTGTATTCATAGATGTTCAAATTGGTGCTTTGAACATATATTGCTAAAAATGAAACTGGCATCAGATATCAACTTGATATGGGGATCGTTGGTCTGTATATATAAAAAAAACACACAACTAAACTGTTCATAAAGCCATTTTCATAGTTTCCAGATCCCGACTAACAAATTTTTCAGCCTTGAGTTCATTGAGTTTCTCCTGTATTCGCAGCTTCTAAAGTTAAAAGCTTCACATTTCTATCTTGTTTTTATTAAAATTTTTCTAAGAAATATTTAAAGGCCTTCTGATATGAAAATGAACCATAGTTGGTTCTTAGACTGAAATGTTCACGAGTTCCATCTTAGTTGGTTCTTTAATTTTAAACTTGACCAGTTGATTTTAAAATAAACACCGACATATACATAGGATTCAACTTGTTTTCTTTGCCCATTACATATATATATACATTCATATCTTTCCTTGTGCGCTCATACATGTTCATTATAGCAGTAGATACGAATAGGATTTGTCCAGACTGTAATAAACAAATGGTAAAAAAGAACTTGGAAGATCATGCTTGTAAAAAAAACATACGATGTCTGGAGAAACTATTCAAACAAAATATGAACGATTGTAATCAACATCATATTGTCTACCGAATGATAAACCTATATTAGGATTTAAGTATAAATGAAAAAATTTCAAAAAATAGTTTTCTAACCAAGGAAACTGAAAAAATGCTAGCGTATGAACAATCATAAGAAATTACACTGAGTGTAACATACAAAAATTCTGATAGAAATGAATGTCTACTAAAAATTGTTATCTCCTCCTCTCTTCAATTTAAAAAAATTCTACATCTTGATCATAACAACACCTTTTCTTTAAATTAATTCTACATAAAACTCTGTTATTATGAAACTCTTTAAAGTTGCCTCTGCATTATGAATAAATCAACAACAAAATGATTTTTTATTAATAGTACGTAATTTGAATCATATTGCAATTATTTAATAGATGATGATAATAGTTTGATAGATTTTAAGATTATAAAGTTTTATTTCTTCCATATGAAGCCAATTCTTCAAGTGTCATATACTTTGATTCAAGTGCCATACGCATTGCCTATAATACAAATTAAAAATAGACATCTTTAGCATTTTTCTTTCATCATTTTCTTTGTTTCTTACATAAGCTTGAGAAGTAGTATCATTTTTATATTTTTCTAAGTCAGTTTGATTATATTTACCCATTTTGAAAACAAATTTCGAAAAAGGTAAATCTGTATGCCAACAATGTAAATTAAGACGTATCCCTTGTTGAACATATGCCACTGTATCATCTGTTGATGATTGATCAAGAAGGTCGTGACCTATAAATAGCTGAATTTGATTTATACCAACTAAATGATTTAGCGCTAAATGTTGACCATATAAAAGTAAAACACCAAAATGCCTAGAAAAGTATAAGTATTTTAACTAATGTGTCAAAGGATATTTACCATTCAGGCCACATTGATGTTCCTAATTTACCTTCTCTTTCCGGCATAGCAAATTCATATAGTGCTAACCACAGCATACCATGTAGTGTTTGATTAGCAACTAAATATGCATCATATGGTGAACCATACCTTTACATAAAGAGGAGAATAATATTATTAATATAAAAAAAGATAATGAAACAAACCAAGTAGAACCCATGTTAGATATATTAGCATGTGCAAAGCCCATATCATTAGCAATACGTTTGAATTTACGTCGATTAAAGTCTGTGCCATAACCACCGAGGCCAGTTATGAAAGTACAATTTTGTGGAATATATGTTGCAAAGTGACGATAAATGAAAACATCTAAATAATATTATATGAGAATATACTTGCGTGAAATCAGTAAAAAACAAAGAGACAAACAAAACAATGTGAGAAAAAAATTGAATAGTAATGTTTAACAAAATAAAATAGTTGAAAAGTGTTAGAGTTATAGTTGATTAAACTGCTCATAATCTTTCTTTACTATTCATATTCTAGGGTAACTAATTCTTTAGACCATATATCATTGATGTAAAGAACAAGACATCAAAGAAGGTTCATAGAGATTCATGCGTTATATATGTTTTAATACATAGATTAGACTAAACATTAACAATAGAAAAATTAAAAAAAAAGTATTCATTGTTTTCTTATATTTTAAACTTCACTTATTGTTCATAAAATTTCACATAGTATGCAATCTTTTTATGCCAACGATGAAATAAAATATCCGAAAGTTGTTAACTCAAAACTATGCATATTCGATGTCTTACTTGGAATTATGAAAGAAGTGATAAATATTAATTTAATGTACAATCGGAAACCTTAAACTTACCAATATCAGTACGTAAAATAAAATCATACATTTTTAGTGTCCAATAACCTTCATAGATTGAATTAATTGAATCAATATAACCATATGTTCGAAGATTTTCATAAAGAGATTTTGAGCGTTTTTCATCAAATGTTTCTGTATCATTTACTAATGGTACACCAATAAATGAGTCATTCATATCTTTATATGATTCTATGACACGTTTTGCATCATCAAATGCATGTTGAAAATTGTTTTTCGTAACAATCTCTGTTCGAAATTCTACTGGTACATAGAGAAAAAGACGGCACATAGATGGTTCTTCCTTATTTTGACGAAGACGATTAACACAACCAAGTTTTCGAAAGTCACTCGAAAAATTATATGTAAATATCACAAAATCTGTTCGCCATGTTGATGGTTCACCAAGTAACATTTCAACCCATGAACGATAAAGCCTTAGTTAGAGAAACAAATTCGAAATATCATATCTCAAAAAAAAAAGACAAGAGGCTTCACTGAGACGATAAATATTACAAACGGAAACAAGAAGGTTGGTGAATAGAAATCTGATAGTCTACATGCAAGCAAACTTCGACAATCAATAAATAAAATAGATCATTCTGAAAAAGTAATCAATCGATTGTTTTATGACAAAAGAAATTAGGATGAAATTAAAATCGTTGGAAATTTATCAGTTTGTTATTCAGGTCTTGTTTATGCTTACCATCTGACTTCTGGGAAAAAACTTTCACTCTGATGATTTGGATAATAAATAACAATGGCACGTTGTACAGGAGAAGTTTTTTCAATTGGTTTGCATGGTTTTAATATGGCTACTTGTCGAGTAGTAGTAATAGTTGATTGTGATGTTGATGGAGTGGTTTGAGGAAATGATTTTTGTGTTGATGGACAATTACATTCAATTGGTTTTGGTTCTTTTGCATGAGTATCATTATCGAAATTACTGTATCTAAATAAGAGTAGTATACAACACATACAAAGTCCAATAGCCGTTATAATCGAACGTAATGTAACACGAGGTATACGAACTAAATATTAAAAAGAAAAGAGATTATTATTAGTAATCGAAACAAATCTGGAAGAACAGTTTTTTCTTCTATGAATATACTTTTCTTTTATTAAAAATACGCATGCAAAACTTAATATGCGCTAATGTGTGCACGTATACGTGATATTATTCTACTCTGATGGTTAATATGAAAGGACTAATATCTAATATTAAGTTCTGGAAAGATATTTTATTCTATCTGCATGACTATACTTTTGTCACTTATATATGATATCTGTCTTGATGAACGAAGCTGACAGACGATTGATTAATATGATATGATTCAGAGAAACACAAAGAACAGTCTTCTTATTTATCCCGAGTAAAAAGAAGATGTTTATCAATCTTATCTGCTTTATGCTCTTGTTTTCAATGGATAAATAATGATGAAAATTTCGTAGACTTTTGTATCATCGAATTTATGTCAGTTTGCTTTTCAATGATAATGTAGACATTTCTTAAAGATCTGCAGTACTCTATTTGAAAAGTACAATAAATGATTCAATTTGGTACTTGCAGCGTGCAAGAATTATTGTTGATAAAATATTATACTAAACTGAAATGTTGCTTATATTCAAGTATAGTTTTTAGTATTTTCTTAGGAGCTACTTTCTATATAAATCATCTTTTAATGAGAAAAAAACAATTTTTCTAAAATAAAACTGATAACTGTAACCAAAGTGTTAGACCAAAACAATGATTTTTCGTTGAAGTACAAACTTAAAAAAAATAAACAACTATTTTCAATTTTCTCAATAAAAGACTATTGCATAATTCACTTCGTTCTTGTTTGTACTTCAATTGATTGTTTTGGGTAAGATATTTTTTGAAAAAGAAAATCAAATTAAACAAGACTGTCGTATTTCTCATGGCTAAACAATGGCATGTATGGGTATAAAAATTTTGAAATTTTTTTATCGAACAACAAAGATTTGGTACTTTCGATGAAAAAAAGCAGTGCTGTACATTATATATCACTAGTTTTATTAGACTATTTTGTGGACAATACGTTTCACTGCAAGATATATGATGTGTTGTATTTTTGAAATGCATAGAGAGTACTGAAAAACAAGCAAAATATGGGCAGTGACTACGATGGTTCAAAAACTAAAAACTTTAGAGATAAAGTTTTGTGACCTAATCATAAATATGGTTGAAAATTATGTTGACTTGACTAAAATTCGTTCCTAGAAGGTTTAAAACCGATTTTGACTACAACCTGAGAAAGTTCTATAGTTTGTCTCACATATATCGTTTTAGTACATAATAATGTTAAAGTGTATATTTATCTTCTCTTCTCTTAATATTTTCTCACATTGAAATTACAATTCACAATGTACGCACAAATCTATTGGATTATCTTTTTTCATTTGACAATAAGCATGCTAATGTAGATTAATAGTAATATTAAATCATCTCTACTTTCTCGTGTATGATCTTTTGCGTAGTCTATGAATAAAACAGCTGATTAAATTTGAACTCACTTGACTTTTTCTGTAGCCACCTTCTCATCATTCTGTATGAAGAAAAACAAATAATGCTTATGTATGTTCAAGGTTGGTATATTTTACTACACACACAGAGTCTCATTTTGTCTCATAAGCATTGTGTTGACAAGGTAAGTATTGGTGATCGATGATGCATGCAATCGATGAAGAGAGGAAAGAAAATGAGTAACGATAAACAAAGTGACTCGTATTCATAAGGTAAATATTTCGCATTGATATTATTCGTTAATGCTGTGATATTCGATTTATTGATTCGTTCGCTTCAAACTAATGGACCCTATTTCTTCAGCCTTTTCGTTTAGCTCAGAGCTCAGAAAAAAGTGTCGCAAACAGTCGTATACGTTGCAAAATATGTTCGTACACGTTTTTTTTTGTTTTTTATGTCTGATTGCACAATTACAATCGTGTTTCATTGTCTCGTATACAAAGAAATAAGACGTGTGGGCAACTTCGTCTATTGTCAAAGTTATAGAATCTTCTTGACACTGAAAAATGTGTTATATTATCATTATTATTAGTCGTACTTTCCTTCCTCGTTACCTGCGAAATTTGTTTAATAAATGACAACATAGTTTAGTTTTATTGAAGAAAATTTATCGTAGATGACTTCAGGTCAAATTTTTCCAAAAAATTAAAGGCAGTAGAAACGAAATCAAGAAAAATTTAAGGAACTGTGAATCGAATAAAATCGAAACTAATACTTTAAATCTCAAACTAAATCGAACGAAATCAAAAAGAAATTTGATTAGAATTTCATGAGAAACGACTAAGACTGACATTTTTTAATTTAACTCATTCGTCTTTTTCCAAATGGTTGTCACCTAAATCAAGACTCCTATTATAAAATGGTCGTCGCATGAAAATGTTTCTCACAGGAGCAATGTCTTATGTCTTATATATCACTTAAGATTCTTTCTTAATTATTTAATGGCTTAAGAAATTATAGCCTTAATCAGTATATTTAATCAGAAATATGTTCAGTTTTCAGAATTCTCACCTGAAAACCAATGAAGAATGAAGCTAAAATGATTTATAGATTTTTTTTTTAATCTTAAGACATGCTTTTCAATGCTCAAAATTTCCGTGGTATTCTTGAATATCGTTTTCATTATCAGTATTTCCAAAAAAGGATCCTACGAGAAGACTGCATGAAAACGTTGATCCGCTTAGACATAAAACTGGGCATGGAATATTTTATGATAGGATATAGAAGGGATGCATTATTATATATATATATGAAATCATGGTTTTCACTTATTATTTATTTTAGTTGTTCATTTTAATAGAGGAGAAATATACATATTGTATTAATATTGATTTAATTAATCATTACGTAAATACATATCTTTCTAAAGAATATAATTACTTTGTTGACACTTTTTTTAAACAAATAAAGACAAGAACATATATAAATATCTTCTCTGTTGCTTATGTATCTAATATGTCGATCTGTAATTGTTATCATTGAATCTACAATTGTGATAATTCGAAATAATGAAAATATAAATTAATGTAATAAACTAATACCCATAGTTGAATCTCCTATTAACTTTCAGAATGTTCATTTATTTTTATTGTTCATTACAATAACGGATAGGGTAAATGTAGAGAAAATTAACATCTACACCCACATTCTCAAGGTAGTGGCCCTGATGTTGCATTATTAGTTCCATTCAATATAATTGTTTCATTCATATTCACAATAGCTGCATTCATTGCTGTTCTATTACATATATTCACTTTTTCATGTAATGGAGTTTCTGATTTATTTGTGAAATAATAAGAAACTTCACTCATTTCAAATATTTAGCTAAGAAATTCATAGAAGTTAATCACAAAATTGTTAAGGATTAGAAAGAATAAAAACCAAAGACGCCTGTTGTGGCCTTTGTGTTTCTTCAATCATATGATATTAATTAATCGTCCTTCATCTTCTTTAATAAAAACAAATGTTACACATATATGACGAAAGTATAGTTATTCAAATAGAGTAAAACAAATTGGCAGTACTTTGTATCAGTCTTTCCGTATTAACCGTCAGGATAGGGAGATATTACTGCTTGTGATAATAAAGGAAGATTTTTTTTCTATAGAAACTTATTCGGTTATTCTCTTGAGATAAATCAAACAAACTGTAGCATTATAGATACAGAAAAGTAGAAAGACTGCTGATTGAAAGATTCTTTAATTGCAGTAGATATTTATATACAAATATCACAGAAAGAAATCTTTCCTTATCCTTTAATTTATGTTTATTTTATAAAAATAAACTAAACCCATAATCAAGATAAGCCTATTTAATAAAGAAATGATTCATTTTTTACATGGCATATACCATTGGGTTTGATGTGCAATTTGAAAGAAAAAAATGTTGATTGAGATGGATATCTCAACTGACGACAGAGTTTCGATCATATACGATAGTATAACAATAGCCGTGCACGACAATGATTTACCTTCATAGTAAATACTAGTCGTATTTGAACTTCTTTTGTCGTATGTATTTACTGTATTCAACTGCCGTATACGGCGATCATTTTCTGGCGTATTTATTCGTATACAGCCCTTTACAATGGTGCTTTTTGAACTTGAAAAGACGTTTGCTTAGGTAATAATGATGAATGCGCTGAAAACAAGAGCAATCACATAATTTGGCTAGCAGATTGGCACAGGAAATTGAACAAGTATCTATTTCAAAAGACACATACAAAAATTCAGACGACCCTTTATTGATTCGAGATCGATGATGAAACGAAGATCTATTTCGATAGAACATTCATTTCCGTTCGCCATTTTTGTTGACTATTGGCTTAATTTGATTTGGACACGAACGAACAGTATTATTAGCGCCTTCCGCTGTCTAGTCCACATGTTAATAATAGAAGAAGTCATTGCAACGAAGAAGCCTTAATTATGCATAATGGATTCATGCTAACTTCAATTTGAGACTATGATCTAGTCACTTTATTTGTGGTACGTGTTACATAATTGATGGTAATTGCAAGGACGTTCATTTTTTGCAGTGAGTAGCACATTTTATGAAAATGTTTAAGAATCAAAAGTGCATAATTATCGACATGCAAATAAAGAATGAATATGATTATCATACAGGTGTAGCTATCGATCGAGTTTTGTACTGGACAACGATTAAGAATCAATGAAACTGCTTCGAAAAACGCTTGATCACCTATGATAATTTTGTAACAGCACAAATTGTGCGTTAACGCCTCAAAACTAAAAATATCGAAAAGTAAGTCCGTTTCATTGCCAGCAGCACAGATAAAAAACGACCAACACGATTGATCAAAAAGTTCTATTTACAGTGACAAGAATATTCAAATAGATTGTTTCTTTGATTGTTATATCGAGACATGTGTTAAGAAGCTTCTAAACGCTGGAAACTTCGTCGACCATCTCGTAGCTTGAAAACATGCTCGCTAATGGAAGTCTCTTTCATTAAGTGACTTCGAAATATAGATGTGCGCATCGAAACTTCAAATAACTGATCAAAAAGGACTCGTATCCGTTGTCATTCAAAGTAAGCCTCAAAAGAGTTCATCTAGTCGAAGCTTGAACACTTCTAAAAACTCAAAAATTCACACAGCTTACTCTAAAATAGATCGAATATCTGTCTGATTAATACAAACAGTAATACACGATGAAAAACAGAAGCATTGCCAGTAGAAGTTGAATGTATCAAAGACTAAGTTACGTTTATCTTTGAAGAAAGTGAACTTTTGAAAGCAAATCGAATCAAATCAACAGAAGAAGTTCAAAGCTGATTCTTGCAAAGATGAAGATATCGAAGCATTCAAAAAAGAACGAGTGATCGATGAAACAACTCAACGTCAATAATTTCATCATACGATACACAACTCGAGTCAATTCAAAGGTACAGCATGTTCCAAATGATTGGTTTCACCAACAGAATATCTTAATAAAACGGCAGGGTTCATACCAAGAAAACCTTATAATTTAACTGAATAAAAATTCATTTATAATATATTTTCAAATATCTAGGAACGATTTTTGTGAAAAAGTTTTCGCCTGTCATACATCAGTTTCATCTGTATTTATGATCAGAAAATGGCAAAATTTAGTTTTTGAAATTTTCAGTTTTTAAACTATCGCTAACATGTTGTGTATTCTGCCTTGTTAAGCACTCGCTATGGATTTTATGAATATAAAACATAATGTATCTTGTAGAGCAATAGGTTCTTCACAAAATAGTCTAATAAAATTGTTGATGTACAACAAATAGCAGTGGTTTTTTTTATCAGAAATACTCAATCTTTTTTTTTTTTACATAAGGAGTTTTTTTTGCAGTTTTTAAACCTCTTCATTTATAATGTATAACCATAAGAATTATGACTTCTTGTTCAAATGAGATGTTGCTCAAAAAAAAAATTTCGAGATACGAATGAGAAAGAGAGAAAATTGAAAAATGCCCTTTTTCTTTCTGCAAACTTTGTACCCAATGAAGAAGCATTGTTTTTGTCTAAAACTTCAGTTATACAAGTTTCTTGACATGAGCTATTGAATACGCCTATGGAGAGTTGATTTTAAAATTTGATCAGCTTATGCTTGTCTAGTAGAATGTTCGATTGTCTTGTGAATCATTTCTTAAAAAGAGATTTCTTCACTACTATTCAACAAAAACTCAAATAAAATGAATGATTCTGAAATAAGAAAGTGCACAAAATTCTCATCACAATTCATAATTTTTAGTCTTTGTAAAAATCTTTCAAATAAACAATTTATAATCATTTTATTTAAACTTTCGTTTATTGCAAAATATCCTACACGATTATAATAAATTTTAATAAAATTCTTAATAATGATTTATTTATTCTTTATTTTCTTATTTTTGACAATATTGTAAATATGACTATGACAAGAAAAAACCACCTTCCATAGTTTATATAATATCTACAGTTCTTGCGAAATAATTATGCAATTCTCTCTTAGTCATCACTAGAAAAAGAAACGAATAGCTTTCATTTGTAAAAGTATTTATTCATGGCACGTCAACAATCAAAATTATCAATAAAATCTTTTGAATATTCAGAACTTATTGAAAATTTTCTTTATCTTGGTAGTAGTCAAACATCAAAAAATTTAGAAGGTCTTCATTCATTAAATATAACTCATATTGTAAATTTAGCTGGTAAATGTTATTATCCATCAGAATTTACATATGGTGTATTTCATATTAATGATGGTGTATCAAAAAATAAATGTGAAAAAAATTTGCCTCTTATACTTCAATTTATTGATCAAGTTCGTCAAGAAAAAACTTCTAATCGTGTATTAATTCATTGTCGTGGTGGAATGAGTCGTACACCATTTATAGCTATTGTCTATTTAATGCATTCAATGAATATAACTTTAATGGATGCATTTAATCTTGTTAAAAAATGTCGACCACAAATACATATACATGAAGAACATTGCAAAATGTTATTAGATCTTGATAAATCAAATAGTTGTACATTAGAATACTTATTAAATAAATAAATAAATAAATTTTTAAAAGTAATTTGAAAATTTTATTTCATTTCTTCTTCTAACTTTCACTTTTGCACATAGACACCAACATGCACTTATGAAGAAGAGCAAAAAATGAATCAAAAAATAATAATAATTGTTATTATCAAGAAGAAAAAAAAACATTAGAATACCGAAAGACTTGAAGAAAGAAAAAAAAAGAAACCAACAAAAAGTAAGACCAACTTGAGCGTGAATGAAACATAACAAACAAAATAATAATAATCATAATCAATAAATTATAAAAAGAAAAAGTTCATACACAAACATATATATTAGAGAAACAAACAGCCGCTTGGCGTACACAAAAAAAGAAAACCATATAGGTTAACACTGTATATTTGTATGTCTACAAAAACACAAGCACCAATGTCTACATTTTGAGATATATTCATATGTAGAGAATATCGCAAAATAACATGTACATAAGGAAAAAAAAAGAACATGGAAAAAATTATGTCGGTAAAAATGTGACTGGTTGAACTAGGGTATTAGTCCATGTGCATGCATTATTTCCGTCCATTAATGTTCCATTTGAAGTAGATGGTGTACTTAATTGATTTTGTAAAGCTTGAGCTGTTATAAGAGCAGCTGTAGCTGCGGCGACCGCTGTTTTTTTCACATCAAGTAATGAAGTTGCTGTATTATTAAGTATATCTGGAGAAGTTACTGTAGCATTTAATGCTTTATGAATTGATTGTTCAACCCGTGTATAATCAGCCTAAAATAATCAAATTATATTTTAAAATAAATATCAAAAATATGTGATTGAAAATTTTTCTGTCTGAGTGAGACTTTAGAATAAATACGTTGCTACTTTTTTTTTATGTTGAATTTAACAGAATAATCAGATTTTCTTCAGTTTTGATCATTTCTCGTCAAGACCAGAATGATCATCTCTATTTTAGAGTAGCAATACTAACAGATTATCTATTTAGTGTAGAAAATCTATCTTAATAATATTAACACAAACTTGAAAATATTCATATCATGAATATCGTTTGTGGTAATACGTGTCGGTAACAATCTCATATACATTTTATCTTATTTATTTAGTGATCGGAAGCAGTAAAGCACTTTGTTGTTTTGTTTATAGTGACGTATGCTTACACTTCTATTTCACATCTCTACATCTGATATAAGTAATCAAAGATAGATACCTGAATTTCTGACCCAACTGAAGATGAAAAATAATTGATCGGTTTGAATGAACTAAGACTAAAAACTAGAAATTCGTTCTTCTTAACATTATAATTAACCTTAGATTATTTAGTAAAATTGCATTTTTACAATTGTTATTTCTCATTCTCATATTTCTTTTTTATTGCGCGTATTCTTCTATTTTTTCCCATAGTATTAATTAAGAATATTGTACCTTGAAGCAATATTTTTATTAAATTATATTCATAATCGTATTTATGCTTCGAATAGAGATAAATTCAATATATTTATTCAACAGTATCGTTGACTTGTTTTTTTACAAGAGCAAATTGTCATAAAAATTTGCATTTCTATTCCAAATAAATAATTTTAAATAATATAGAAACTATTTTCACATTAATATATACAACAATCATTCTAGAATTTCTCAAAACAGATAAAAACATTTGACATCTTCTTTCGAAATATATTTTGTTAAACTATGAAGATGATGGGGAAAAAAAGTTTCACAACAACGTATTTTTGATTTTTTCTTATTTTATTAAGCTTCTAGTTCAAAGTAAGATAGTGATTTTTATATTGAATAAAGTTTTCTCTGTAATGCATTCTATTCTAGATGAACTATTACGACAAGATTCCTAAAAACAAACGGATATGGTAGTTTTCAGGTCTCATAAGACTTTATTAGAACTATTTTTTAATAATGTCATTTTAAAGAATACAAAGTTTTGAATCCAATGACAAATTACCACATTTTCTACTTTCTTCCTTTAAACAGTGAAAAATATTACAGAACCATAACAATCAACTAAACAACATTTTTTTTTCGATTTTTTTGTAATATCATTTACTTTTTAAGAGAAAGTCGAAGAAAATGCGATGATCACTCATTTTATGCTCCGACGAATGCCATTGTTTAAAAATACCTCTAAAAAATATTCTGCAATCTGAAAAGTACAGTGTTCAATTTATGAGAAAGCTTGACATCATACTTTATCTAGTATAGAATGCATTAGATAGAAAATTCTCTTGTCTATTTAAAATTACTATTTGAATTTGAGCTAGGTACTTAATATTATAAAATCAAATTTATGAATCAAGATGTGTATACAAAATATAAAGTGTATTTCTAAGAAAAACATAATTACTTCATGAATTAAACCGAGTTCCAACAATTCTTTTGCTATATTATTTGGTGTTTCATCTAAAAAAATCTCTGCTGTCATATCACGTTGTAATCGATCTTGAAATTTGACACTAATAAATAACTAAATAAATATATCATGAAAATTGATAAATTAAATTCAAATAAATATTATTTACCAAACATGAACGTGATTCTTTTGTTTTAAGTTTACATTGTATATCCATAATTCTTCGATATTCTCTTTCATCAGTATTTGATAATAATGTTGTTGACGAATTATTATTAGTTAATGTTGATATTGAATCATTAGTATTATATTCATTATCATTTGTTCCTGATATAGATCGTTCAAATGTTGTTGTACCAATACGTGATTTAATTCCATTGATTAATGTTGTTAAATTTGAATCATTTGTATTTGTTGGATAATTAATAAATAAATCTGTTGTTGATTGTGCAGAATTTGTTAAATCTGTATCAGTATTTATTAAAGTTGATGCAGCTAATGATGAATATGATGATGATGCTGTTAAAATTCTATCTGTATTTGTTAATTTTGTTGAAAGATTTAATGTACTATGTGTTGGAAATAATAGATGATAAGCTGTTATAGGATGTAAACCATTTTGAACATCTTCAAGAAGTTTATCTAAATCAAATGATGGACAATCTTTATAACTAAAAGAAAAAGAAAATTTGATATGTAAAATTTATAATTGAATCATATGAAATAACATACGTAAAAATAACCGGTTTAACACTTTCTCGAATTGGTTCTGATTCAGCAAAAATTTGATCATTTGGTATAGAATGATGAAATGGTGAAACAAATGAACGATCTGGTTTTGAGCCTATTTTATTGAAAAAATAATAAGAAAAAAAAGAACTTTATTTATTTTCTTTCTTTTTTTTTTCTCTTACGAATATCATCTGCTAATGAATGAACAGATAAAAGTTTTAATGTTGGAATTTCAAATAGAGCTGGATGAAAAAGTAATTCACGTGCTGTTGGTCGTTTCAATGGATCGATTTCGAGACATTTTAAAACAAGATCCTTTATTAAATAAATAAAAAAAAAAAAATTTCAGTTTTTATAATTAATTTTACGAGCACATTTTTTTTTTTTTGTTTTTACTTTTTGAAGAGGATTATCAAGAGTTTCAATAGCTTCACTCACAACATCGTCTGTTACTGCATGTGTATCACCATTTCCACCGAGATCAAGATTGATCATCTTAAAATATTAATATTTAAATATTTTTTAATCATTCCAATGAAATCAGTTAATAAAAATTCTGTATCTCTTCTTGTAAACAAAAATCATTATATACTATTCAAAACTTTATCCGATTTATACGTTCCATTTACTTCAAAATTGATTTTGTGCTAGATATATTCAAATTACTTGATATTGAGAATATAATCAAATTTTCAGTTCTATGTATATACCATTGAATTGGTCTCCGATTCATTCATGTCAAAAACTTTTAAACTCAATATGCTCTACTTGTCCGAGAAATGAGTAAAGTGCACTAGTTATTGAATACAAACAAATTATCTTGTATTTTCGTGGTAATTATTCATTTCGATTATAAAACTTCATTGAAAGTAATAATAATACGATTTGATTGAGTTCGAAAATTTTGAATCCGACAGATTTTACCTCTAAACTATGCAGTTTTAAAGAGATATTCATCAAATAAATGTCAAAAGTTGTTAATTTAGCAATGTAAATTCTCTAGGGATCCTAATTCTATATATTTAATCTTTCTTTTGCTTGAAAGAATATGTCAAGATGTAAAGCATTGTAGAATCTTTTTTCTTAATTTTTACTTCTTATGTGTTAGAAAACGGTGATAAAATTCGATGTTTCAAAAAAAAAATACTTAAAAATGAAGAGTTATTTATAGAAGAGCTTGTCAATATAATAAACACATATAATTTTATTTAAAAAAGAAAGAATTCTGTTCTGTGAGCATATTAACATGCTTTTTTTGTAGCAGAAAAAAAAATAATCGGCTATAATTCAAGTTCTATGAGAAGTTTTGAATGCATGATTAGAAAAAAGTCAACAAAAAAAAATTGAAAAAGATGTTTTTTGAAATAGCAATTGTACAATATTTTCCTGTTTTTTAGTTCTTCTCAATATGTATTTATTGGTTAGTTAGTTACTTTTAAATGTTGGCAAAGCTTTTTCTATTTTGAATCGTAGTAAAATTTGTCAAGACATCTTTGAAATTCAGAATAAAAATTTTCCTTATGGAAAAAATAAGTTTTTCTGGAAGAAAATGATAGAAATCAATGATTTTGAAAAATCATATCTACAGCTAGCGTTGCACACATCTACCATGATTTCCATGTTTCTAATGAAAATTAGCGTCTTTTAAAGGAGCAAGAGGATTTCAAAATAATCCGCTTATTTATTTGATCCTATGTCAAATTCTCTTTTTTTACCGGAGAAATTTTAATGAATCCACTAATCATGTATCACTTTTTATAAATATCTGTACATTGTTGCTGTTTTGTTTTTTTTTCATTGACTATGTTATCGAAAAAGAAAAAAGAAACGTAATTCTTTTTTCTAAGACTTAGTATGTAATTAATATTAATTTTATTTTTTCATACTTCACAATTACTGAACTGATCTGCAGGATATTAAAATTTTTTTTTTTTTTTGCAAACATAACATAGCTTAACTTTAATAATGGTCAATTAGCCTTGTTCTAAGTATAGATTCACTTATTGATTAGTCGCTCAATCAAGTGAAATAATGGAAAAAAACAATCTCAAAAGTACTTCGTATAATGCTTTAGAATGTCCCTTTATTATCGTTTTTTCTTTCTCATCATGCGTATATAATCACATAGTGAGTAATTCCGAAAATTCTTGTTTAGAAATAAAGATATTAAATTTAAAAGAAAAGATAGAAGAAAATACCTCAAGTGTTACCATCCCAAGTGAATATATATCAACTGCTGTTGTAATTTGATTTAATTCTAGAAGAAAAAATAATTTGATAAAAAATTTTGCGTTCTCGTTATTTTTTTTTTTTTGCTTTTCTTCATTAACTGACCATCATCAATTTCTGGAGCTTGAAAATGTAAATGTTTTGCTGATGGATCCGAAATACTTTTTACATGACGATGTAATACATCAGGAGCAACTATATAAATAAATAAAAATCTTCATGAATAGTTGTTTTTTTGTTTTGATTTTGAAATATAAAAATTGACAATGCATAATTAAATTCGTTTTCTTTTTAAAATTAATTAGTAACAGCTGAGCAACAAGAGATAAGCATAAATGGAAAACATCAAATGATAGAAACCTACCGACGCCCAAATCAGCGAAGGTTTTCAACTGAGGATAATGTACTATAGATATAAGTATTATCTTTTTTATATCGATCTGTTTTACCATGCATAAAAAAATCATTTTCAAATAAAACAACTTACGTGATCCAATCTTTAGAAGACCGGTATTTTGTATAAAAATTGTATCGCAAGTTAGATTACCATGAATAATAGGTTCGTCACATGAATGTAAATAACTACATAAAAATAAATAGTTTTTAGAGTATGTTTGTTTGTATGTAATGAAGAAATAATGTGAGAAAATAATTATTATTATTACTATTGTTAAACATACTTTAGTGCTGATAATAATTGAATACACCATCGTCGCCAAGAATTTTTTGATAAATTTTGTTTTGTTCTTTTTGTTTTACGTAAAAATGTTTTTAAAGAACCACTTGACATGTATTCAGTTATAAACACAACCTAGAAAGAAATATTCAATAAACAAAAATTGAAAATAAAAACTATCGAATTTGTTTGTTTTTATTATTTTTTTTTTTTTTCGTTATTTCATTTAAAATATAATTACTCGTGGACGATCATCATTTTTCGTACGATCTTGCCAATAATCATGAAATTTAACGATATTCATATGATGTAAATCGATTAATTTATTAAAAACTTCACTGACTTTATTCTATGGTAAAAAAAAAAAAAAGAAAAAACAACAACAAAATAAAATAAATTATAATTAAGAAAGAAAATAAATATTTCATTTAACATACATGTTGTATATCAGTAATTTTTCTTTCAGAAAATAAAACTTCATTCCAAACAACTTCAACACCTTCTTCAGTATCCATAGCTAAATAAGATGCATCAATACCTGGAATATCACGTTGAGAAACCTTTGAAATAAAATATTTTTTTTTGTTTTCATATTTAAATAAAAATATGAATAAAAAAAGAAATCATTTTACTGTTTCACGTCGTTTTTGCCACCGAGAACATGGACTTGATTCAATATAAACAGGTTCATCTTCATCATCATCGTCATCATTATCAGTTTGTGTTTGAGGTTTATTTGAACCACTATTTGTTGTTTCACTAGCAACACCTCCATCTTTACCCTGGAAAAAAATTAAATAAATTTAATTGTTAGTTTTTTTGTTATTTTGTTTTCTTTTTGAGAAATATATATATATAGTATTATGTATTTTAATTAATCTCACCTCTTCTTCAAAAATAACTGTTTCTTCTTTGTCCTGATTCATTGTTCAATATGAATTATGTCGTGACAAGAAACACAAAAAAAAAAAATATTCATTGAGAAAAATTCTTTTCTTGTTCTTTTTTTGTTTTTGACAGAATAAAGAAGAATGTCCTTGTCTTGCTCTATTTTCTTTGTATAATGTTTCTCGAAAATAACTACGTATTCGTTTTCATATAACAAAAGACAGCAGCGGAAACTGAATAAGATTCGTTGATAGTATTATAACTGTATAATACATACAGAGAGAGAGTGAAAGAATAGATAGAAAGAGAGAGAGAGAGAAAAACATACGCGACGACGATGATCGAATAGTATCATACATTTTTTAAGCTATTCGTAGGTGGCGTACATGTGAAGAATGAAAGAGAAGAAAGAATCACTCAGCTGTTCGAAGCTCCCGTTTTTTTCTTTGTCATTTTTCATAGTCTGTACGACATATGATGATTGTCTCACAATTAGGTACCATAAGTATTAGATATAATCTTTTGTATTCGTATTTTCACAATGTAATTCAATATATTTTCTTATATATTCGATAATGAATGTATTGTGAAGTTATTTATTAGACAAAAAAATTTGCTAGAATAATTAGTTTCTTAAAAAAAAAAAAGATTAAAAAACTGATATCAACAAAACATCTCTCAAAGTGCAGTCATTTATGGTTTTCTTATCTTTCAAAATGATATGCCTACCGGCGACAACGGCAGGTGAGTTCTTTTTTCCATCATCATCATTCAATAAATTCATTCATGGATAAGATAAGAAATATTTGAATAAATGGATGACGTAGATTTGTCTTTTTCTTGTTTTTTTGGACTTTGTCGCATGCTACAATGAAGTCATAAAGTCAAAAATAAGAAACAATACATGTCAATGTTGTACATTTTAATTAGGAACTATAATACTATTGATAATGAAAAGATGAAACTGTAGAACAAAAAATGAATGAAATAAAGACATTTGACGTAGACATCAATTGACTATTACTACGCCGATAAAAATGAAGCAAAACAAATGGAAGAAAAAGAAACTTTTTTCTTTATTTTTTTGGACTTTAGCCAAGCATATTAACAAGCAGATGTTGCCTTTTTTCTATATAATGCTATGTTTTGTAAGTATGCTTAAAAAGAATGCATTGATGTTTATCTCGAAAAAAAAATGAAGGTTAAGGGTGCAGGTGTGAATTACGATGTTGTTTTCGTTCGTTCTAATCGAATTTACTTCATACACATCCATGCAAACAGAGTATCGAACGTCGCAACAAGATCATGTGCTGTTGTTTCTTTGATTTTTTTTCTCTATTTTCTGCGTACATATGTGTAAGAAGAACACGTGTTTGTACGCATCAATAAATAATCATATTTTATCTTTTTACATAGTAAATAAATCAATGTCATTAGAGAAAAAAAACATGAAAAGTGATCTGTTCTATATATTGATAAAAAAAAAAAACATATTTGAAATACCTGTTCTCCACTACGATGACTATGATATCCAGAACTTGTACGCTTCATTTTTTGAATACGAAGCATTATAAATTAATTGTAAATTCTTGTTTATTGATTGATATAAACCAAAAACTATAAAATTCATCAACTATTGAAGTTGAATATGTTAGCAACTAAGTAAGAGCGAGTATGGGTCGTGACACCACTTAAGCCGTCGGCCAGTCAATAATATTGAAAAGTACAACCAAAAGAAAACGATGAAGAAAGAGAGTAAGAGAACAAAAAACACAGAATAACTATCTACCGTTTTTTCGGTAGTCGCAGGAGGAGAACATGAATAAATACACACATACACGCATATATATATTGAGAATATAGAAAGCAAAATAAGATAAAAAAATTTGACACTTAGTCACAAAAAAGTAGAAAATAATAATTTAAAAATTTCGAATTATTATATTATTATTTCATATGCAATCCTAGATTAAGGTTTTCTTTTGTTTTAAAATATTCATAATCAAATATTAATCAAATTGATTATTTAAGAAAACACATTTCAATAAAATCGAAATCGGAAATATTTAGTTTTTAATAATAAACTAAATCTCTTCTAGCAAATAGTTTATTGTATGGTATAGTGACATTCAAGTTGGTATTCTTTCAGTATAAAAAAAGAGAATTCCATTGTTTGATATTATATAATACCAGAAAATTGAATACATTTTTGACACTACCTTCAATACTACTACATATTCACTAAACGGATACTTAAATATCTTGTTTTACATTCTTTCATAGGTAACTCTAAACATCAACAAGAAAAATTCTTTTTTTGGTTTTCGTCATGTATATATTGCAGATGATATAATCATCATATCTTTTGTTAACACATATAATCGTTGGTAGTTTCTTTTTCAATTTCAAGAGGCATGATCTATATATAATTATTGGACAATATCAAGCATATTATTATGATGAATGAATGACATTTCAATATACTCTTGACAAAAAAAGTCTTGAAATATCATTATAAAATTGTCTAAATATCAGAAAACAAATCAATCGTTAAGCACTATGAATGTTTTATTATTGTATATTATAGTATATGAAATGGAAAAAACGTTATCATTATATGTTGCACATATATCAATAATGGTTGAAGTTTATTGATTGTATTTTTGAATAATTAGATTATTAGTTTGGAGAAAATTTTTATAAATGAATTTTTGTTTGTTAAATTTGTCCGTCGTATTTTCTTTTTTTAGTTTGTTAAGATACGCCTTCATAAGCCTTTGTCTTTGTTTTTTTTTCTTTCTATTCTATAAACTATAAAAATATTACTCGTAAAAGCTGATTATTTATCGATAAAACAATCAAAATGAAAAATGTTTGTTTACGATTCTATATATAAAGTTATATTTCAAGCCCAACTATCTACTATCAAGTATAGTATGCACTTAAATAACCTTTCATTTGAATAGATATGATCATAAAATATATGCAACCGACAGAAACGAGTCATTCATCAATATAAATAGTATCAATTATGTATATTCGAGGGAGAAAATATTCTTGTACAGAAATCGAGTCAAATAAACAGATAACAACATAACTAAGTATGAATTATTTTATACAAAAAAAGAAAAGAAAAACAAGCACGGCATTTGCACTTGATGGAATTTCATATAAACTTGAAATTTGTCTTGTTCTAATCGCATATTTATAAAATAGTCATTGAATCTTATATTGCTTGATTTCAGAAACAAATTTACTCAATCATAATGCTTCAAGATTTATTAATTATTATGAATATGTAAACCAGAACCTACTGTCTAAGCACAACTCGTAACGTCTGTTCGAATCCTAGCGAAAGAATCGGCAAAACGAGAACACACTTTCATCATGTAATTTGCCAGAAAATTGCAATGTTTGTTTAAGATAAATAGTTAATGCAAAGTAACTTTCATCTTTAAAGTGATTTTTGAGTATAATTATAATTTCAAATGTATAGAACGTAGAAAAGCCATGACTAAATTTCTTAAGGTGAGTTTTGCATATCAAGGGAAATATGCAGATAATACAAAGCCCTTTAAAAGATTATTCTTATCTAAAGTTCACATGTGTCGAATGTTGATTGAAACAACTAAGATAAATTTTAATACTATTGTCAATAGAATATGTACTTAATTTATACGGAGACTGCTAGAATTGTCCAACTGGCAGATTAGTTTATATTTTTTTGTCTATATCTTAAAAATTAGATAAGCTAAAATCATTTGGTTTTCATCCGATAACAATCTATAGTCTTTAGCATAACTAGTAAAAAAGTTTAGATGAAGCCATTGACCTGTTTAATTTTTATTGACAATAGAATCTTATTATGTCACTTTGTATCCTTTCAAAATTATCCAACGACATTGTTTTGCAAACTGACGCGCATCTATTCTAAGTTTAAATTAACTTAATAATACATGATTCAATAGAACAAGCTGTGCTCTATGTGGAAAAAGTACTTTCTATTGTAGCTTTTCTTTTAAATATGAGTTTAATAATAATGTTTCTTTATAGCCTGTATCGAAAACTTTCAATAAAAACGAAACAAAAGACTATTTTTATATGATGTTTTGTCCAATTTATTGTTCAATTTAGCATTAGCAACACTAATACAAATCGCACTAGATATTCTAATACTGTCGATTCATTATTAATTTTGGAAAGTTATGTTGTCTGTTCCGTATGTGTAGGCTAATCACAGACAGATCTACTTGTACGATCTTATTCATGCATTGAAGGAAGTCTAAAAATACTTGTAATAGCGTGGAGTTTTAGGGAATCTTTATTCGTACGAATTCTTCTATTTGTTGCTTTATAACTAGCAGGAGTAAGTAGTTTACCGTAGTTCTAGCAATAGAATAAGTGCAGATTTCGTTAAATACTACATAACCAATTTTTGCACGTCGTGTTTATTTACATAGAGGACAAAATTTAGAACTAACGTACTATTTCAAACTTTATTTGATACATCTTTGCTTGATAGGATACATGTCGAGTTTACTGCTGGAATTACGTTGAACTTTTTACTTCTGCTATTTATAACGTAACAAAGGTATAGAACTTAAGTGATACAACCGGTTTTGACTTCAAATATTACCATATTGTATGAATAAAGATTCGCTACAAATTCATGCTCTTACAACAATTTTTTCTACCTCCTTCAATACATAAATAAGATCGTACAAGAAAGTCTACTTGTGATTTATCTGTACATAGGAAATGGTCAACATAATTTTCCAACATGAACTATCAATAAAAGTAGAATATTTCAGATGTTAATACTATGTTCAACAATAAATTAGTTAAACATTATATGAGAAAAGTCTTTCATCGCTTTATTATTAAAAAATTCCGATGTAAACTAAAAAACCATTATTTTTAAACCCATACTCAATGGAAGACTACAACAAAATGTACTCCATACGTAGAGTACAAGTTGTTTCATTGAATCATATATCGTAAAGATAATTTATACTTAGAATAGATGTGTACCAGTTGGCAAAATAAGGGTTTGGATAATTTGGGACATATGAAAAACAACATACTTTTATTGTATCGTCAACAAACATTAAATAGGTCAATTGTTTGACTTAGATTCTTTTCCTAGTATACGAGATATTATGGATTGTAATCTGATGAAAACCAGATGGTTCTATCTCATCTAGGTTTTAAGATATACAAAATAAAAATAATCTACTGTTTGGATAATTTTGATAGTTAGTATATGTTCGATTCGAATAAAAAGATTTTTAGATTATCAATTTTACGACGTGTGTCAAATTACATATTTTAAGAATTTTGAAAAAAACTTTGATAAATTCTTTCGTTCGTCAAAAGTTATTTCATAAACAACTAACAACAAAATAAGATAGAATATATTTTCAAAAGTTTTTAGTTAGATATTCTGAAAAATAGATTAATATTCAAGTAGTCGTAAAAGTTTTATTCTATTTTTATACCAACAAAAATAAAATATTAGACAAAAGTTGCTAAAGAATATAAATAAAATGTTATACTCTATTGTACCTACTGTTAATGAAATACATCAGGTAACTTGCAAGAGTACGAATCAATTTTCTTTTAAATAGGAACTTGTGTTGATATGATAAGTTCTATTTTTAGTATTTTAACTGTAATTAATATTAATTGATTGTTCCTATACTAACAAAAACTAAAAGTATTTAGTAGTTATTTTCTATTTTTATGTTGTATATATATATATTGTATTCTGTTCCTTTAACGAAATACATACGACATATTTTTGATTGTTTCAACATTGATTGAAAGTAAAAAATGTCGACAACTGAAGAGAAATCTTTTGAGAATATTTTCTCATTTAGAAAATTAAAAGAAACTCGAGCAGATAAATTCGAATCAAATGTTTATTATATTAAAAAAGAAAGAATGAAAGACAAGCAAAATCTACTTTGAAATATTAATATATCAATCTTAGATAATGTTCTTATTGTACACTCATATATGTTTTTTTTTATCTTATAATAAAAGACAAGCTGTTGAGAGAGATCCAATGATGTAATAAAATAATTATTATATTGATTATACAACATGTTTATTTAATTTGACAATGCTCTTGATAGTTTATTTTTCTGCTTCGATGAACCAGAAGATGATTGCATTTTGTACATGTTTTTCTTCTGCTTTTATAAAATTGATTGAATTGTAAATATTTGTGTGATTTCAATAAATACAAGAATTTATTCTATTATAATAATTTGCAATTAGGGTGTGGATGAGTATGTGTTCTCTTGAATCATACATCTAATAAGCTGATATTGATTATGCAATAGTGATATTTTCCGAAATAGTCCTTCTGACTTTTACTTTTTATTATCATAGAATTCTTTTTGGGAATTCTTACTTTCAATGAACGTTGAGGTTACCGTATTTTTATCTACAGTATCACTCGTTCAAGTATTTTACAAATTTTTCAGATAAGTTCAAATTTCGATTGACAATTGGAAAAAGAATTACAAAATCTTGCTAAATAGTCTTTTAACAATTGTGCTTACCTTCAGTTTCTTTATGCAAATCAATTGAGCTAAAGGTCATCTAGGACAAGACATTTTATCAAATTTCTGTTTGATAAATTTGCACAATGCATCATGCATGTTTTTCCAATGTTACGCTGAACAATCGATATATTACTCATGAACAGTAGGAAAAATCGTTAACCATTTAATATCAGATGGAGAAAGTATTAGCAACATGCATATAACTACAAGTACGTCGAATCAAACATTTTTGCAGCTGCTAGTTATAAGTTCTCTTTTTCAGATTGATTTTACGATGCGTAGCAATGTACTCATAATATTCGATTAGTCGTCATCTTGAGCTCTGAATTGTAGTGGAACTATTATCACACTTATCGTTTATATACTATTACAAATTTCATTACTTTTTATCAAATATTATCTATTGATGATTGGATTTCATAGACTTTAAACAAGAAATTGTCTCGTTGATGTAATAAAGACATATATGTTAATATGATTCAAATCTTAAAGATAAAAATATATGTATAACTAAAGATGTTAATTATAAAATTTTTCTCGATTTTTATTATGAAATAAAAATTTCACATTATATAAACATCGTTTCGAAGATGATAAACTGTTTGATTTTGCTTTCTAAGGCGTACAGAAATTTGATACATATATGTTATTAGTAGAAATAGTTTTGTTTTTTGAATAATATAATTATACTTTGAGGCATTGGCTTATTTGACCAGATCGATGTTGACATAAATTTGGAAAACAACAAGAACGACGTAACAAGCCACAAGGTTCACATGGTGAAAATTTTCGACGAACATTTTCGATCTTTTCATCATTATCATCATCTTCTGAATTATTAAATGGAGCATTTTCTTCTTCTTCGTCGTCGTCTTCTATTTGACGAATTTTCATTCGAAATGATTCCTCATCATTGTCATATATTGCTTCGGAGTAGACAACCAAAACGAGAGTCATGAATAGCATACATAGCATCATGGAGTTTTTCATCCTTACAAACAACAAAGATATCAATAGAATAATTCTTTTGCGACACATATGCATCTATATATATATGTATGCATATGGCATTACATTAATTAGATAGGCTATACCAGTTGATACTATTTCAATAGAAACGATTGCATATTAAAGATTACCTTTAGGTATTTAAACTTGATAAACATGTTGATGCAAAAAAATATTATGAGATGAAAAGAATTTGTCAATACGAAAGATTTCCTTTGAATAACAAGTACTCTTATGATTAAAGTATAAAACAACATAACAATTATTATAAGACGCATGCATTTAGAAAACTTTACACTCATCTATGCAGCCATATTTAGTAATCGAACGATGTTGATATTAGATTGGCTGATAAATATGTTGATCATCTTAGAATTCAAAATATTTTGAGCCAACTTTTAATATCCTTTTTCTTTTAGAACAAATTTATTGATTTTTTGCCATGTGTTACAATACTGTTATAAAATGTTTTGTACATATTAGTCGCGAAAATCTAGTAAATCTCTTGATAAAGAAAGTGTAAATAATTGTACAATAAATAATATATGTGTTAGATGAATAAACATAATTAGAAAAAAAAAAATGCATTGGCATGTGCAAGTTTAGTAGAAATCTATTAAAGTTCAAACAAGAGTCAAGAGTAGACATATTCAATCTAACTTTTTTATTGATATTAAGGAATTTTCTTAAATATATATGATGAGATTTTGGAGATCATTTATAAGTTTTTGTTATAAGATTAAAGAATAATTTTCTTTTGATAGGTTTGAATGAACGAATAGTTATTTTCAAATGAATGGTAAGTGTTATTTAAGGACTACTAGCAATGTTAAAAATTTATCAATTCAGAAGAAACTTAAATCAAAACAGAATGCTACAATATCATATCTTTCGAATGTGTAAAACAAGAAAAACAATCAATTATCATTACCAAAGGTATTAAATATTCTCTTTATTAGTGTGATATTGTAGAGGCAAGCAATTTTCATCATATTTATTCATCCTAATGTTATGGATCGTCAAATTTTGGTCATGTAAAACTGTTAGAATAGTTTTCGAACGATGGATCGACAAACCTAAAGTTGGATTTCGATTGAAATTATGTGCTATGAAAATATATATATCTGAAAAAGAGTCAATGTGTAAGATCGACTTTAATTAGTTTCATCACTTTCATTAGAAGACGTATGTTAAATATGATGATAAAAAATGATATTCAAAGTCAATTATGTAAATCAACTTCCATATATCATACAGATGTATCTGGTCGATTTGAAAAAAAATTCATTGGTAAGATAAATGAATATCAAATAAATGTTTTAAAATAAAGGAACACAATTGAATAAGTTTGTAGCTTTTGTTCTTTGAAATACACGTTAAACAAATAATTTTATTTAAAAAATTGATTGTATTTAATTCTATGGAAAAAAAATTTGATATTTAGAAGATGATATATCAGAATTGATTTACAAATAATTGCAAAATTATAGATCGAAGATCAATTTAGTATAATCGTTTCATGGAAAAACAGAGAAAAGCATATCATCTGCATTCATCAAAATAAACCTACATGAAGATCAATATAGCTCATTTGGATTAGCATATGAAATTCTCTGTCTAATATGAGAAGTTCATCGAATAAATCAGTTTGACAACTGCACTGTAGATTTTTTAAAGCATATCATACTATTGTCGAATACCTTGTAGAATACTGGTGAGTAAATTAACTCAAGATTTTTGATAGTGTTGAGTAGTAACCAAGTTGAAAACATATTTATATCGCTTAGCGGCATATGTTATTGTTAATATTCATTTTGATTTTGGATAAAAACAAAAATATAATCGAAAAATAATCTTACATTGAACATATTTACCTAAGTAAGGTAATTCATACATAGAATGCAATCAAAATTTGAGAATAATGAAAATAGATACAATCAATTTTAATGAAGTAACTTGATCCATTGCTTTGTATCTAAATTTTGAAGTCTAGTATAAAACTTTTAGTGTTCTTAATAGCATCACAAGAGAAACATGATCTTAATTCTTTTTTTTGTCGTAATTGAATTAAATCATTGCATATATTTCAGAGAATAAATGTCTATCTAAACATAATTCTAGGTTTGTCTATTGATGAATAGTTGTATTTGACTCTACGATGTACAACAGAAGGAATAAACGGTACTTCTATCGATAAATTAAATCTGATACAGATTTCTTGTTTTTTTTTCACCAATTTGTGTAGAATTGAAAGGTAAATTCTCTCAAGACATTCGGTTGTGATATCAAAGAAAAAAAAACATATAGTTTCATTTATTTATATTTATTGATTAAAAATAATGTCTTATCAATGTAAGTTTATTAGTGCTGAGAGATATCAATTTACAGAATATGATATCTTACTTTTTTTTTTAACCTTGTCATATTCATTGTCAAATCTCATATCTTATACATCATCGCTACATGAAAAATACAACTGGTGAGTGATAGAATACGCAAAACGCATGTTTATATCATTTTTTAGTTGTTGTTTGTAAATTATTATCAAGAATAAAAGTAGTTGATATTCATTTTGAGGACTTAAAGTATTTTGACCAGCTTTTAAATTAAAGCGTTCAAAGATTATTGTTTGTTATTTTCCTCAAGCAAATATTTGCTTGGAGCAAAGTCTATTTTTACTCATTTCTTTGTTTCATGCATTTATGCGCCTAAATATTGTATTCATACAATTCATGCATCAATAATGTTGGATGTTTTCTATCACATTAAATATAAATGACTATTAGACCTTGATTTTTCTGATTGTATTCACAATATATTTTTTAACCTTCACTATAAGAAAAAATAATCATCAAAATAAAAACATATAATTTCTCGTAAATTATAACATTTCTAACTAGCACGATATTTATTTTCTTTAGTCAATAGACAAGCAACAAGAAGCCACATACTGTTCTAACAGATATGAAAAAAGAGAAAAGCCTTAGCATCACACACACACATAGACAGACGTAAACATTATATTAAGAAATTGAACAAAACAAACATGCTATACTATGTAAAAAATAAAATAAGAAGAAATATTGCTAAGCAATGATCGTCTTTGTCTTTCTCTTATATAGTTCAAACTGAATTAAATTGATAAATAAAAATAATTGAAATTAGAGATAAAATCCATATAATTGCGTTTGAATATGTATGTTTCATGATTGCACCTAGAAAAGAAAAACATTGTATAATTTATTTATTTCAAAAACAAAAATTTACAAAGATTTAAATTAACTCAAAAGGAAAGAAGAATCGAATCGAGTTTGATTTGTTTGCCCCCCCTTTTTTTTTCATGCATAGAATTCATTATATATTCATACCACTCTCGATCAATACATTATCACTACTAGTTGATTTTTCAATGAAATTGATAGATTCGTCTATATTGATGATGAGATTTATAAAATTATTTAAAACAAACAAAAATTCTAGAAGAGAAAAAAAGAAAATCATTCAAATACTAACCTGATGTTTTAAATGGATAAAGTATTTGATTAAGAATTGACATTTGTTTTCCACTTAATGCACTAAGTAAACCAGTTGGTATACTTTTAATTTGTTCAATATTTAAATTTTGTAATTGATCATTACTAAATGATTTAAAAACTTCTTTTGGTAAACTTGATAATGCTTGTTTAGGAAAAAAATTAAATAATTCTGGTGTTAATGAACCAAGATCAGTTGATTTTAAACCAGCTTTACAAAAAAAAAAAAAACAAAAGAAAAGAATAAAAATCAAATGTTTGTTTTTTTTTTGCTTTTTCTATATATCAATTCTTACCAGCAATTGTACCCAATGAACCAAAAATATCTGGTCGAAATAGATCATTTTGATATGCATTTTTAACAATATCAAACATTGTTGATGCATAATTAACACCTCCTTCCGTTGGACATTTAATATTCGCCAAAATAGTAAGATAAGATCTATATAATGAGAATATAAAAATACAATTTATTTTTGTCTCAATGAATATAATTTAATTTTACTTGATTTGTTCTGATGGTATAAGACGAAGAATATGTTCATCAATAGTACATAAAATTTTTCCAGCATTTTCAATAATTGATGGTGTTAAACGTTGTTCTTTACCAAGTGTAAGTTGTGATAAAGATTTTAACTAGAAATATAAATAAATAAAAATTTTCAATTAATTTTTTTTTTCGTATGAAAGAAAAATTTTTCTACTTGATCTCCTGTCCAACCATCAAGATTACCAATAGCTGAAAGAAAATTTCCATCATGAAAATGTTCATTTCGTAATTGTGATAATTCACTTGAAGTAAAACCAGGTAAAATTGAATTTAATTTATATAATTCTGATTGACCTAATGATTGAATATGTCGACCTTGACTTTGTAATGCCTAACAAAATAGAAATGAAAAAAAAAAAAAAACATTTTTGTTTTTTGAAATAATTTTATTTAAACTTGAAGATATTTTTGAGCAATTCTTTGACGTTTATCTGATTCATAATCATTGACTGAACCAAATGTATCAACACATTGATATACAGTATTATCAGGAATTGATGATATTTCATCAGTTGAAAGAGCAGATATTGTTGAACCCATTTGTCTTAATTCTCGACAAGTTATATTATTATGTTCTAAATTAATTATGAAAATTTATTTTCAAAAATTTCATTTTGAAAATTTATATACTTTGATGTGTTTGACGACGTTCACGACGATTATTATTTGATGAATGTTGATCAAGAAATGCATTGGCTAATGTACGTTTTATACCTTGTTGTGCTTTATTTAAAAATTCATCTTGATCTGTTATTGTACATTTTTCATCACGATTTTGAATTTTATCAAGTGATTTTGAAAGATAATTTGCTCGTTGAGATAATACAGCCTAAAATTATTCATTCGTCATTTAAAATGATGCATTAAATCTCCAAAATAAAACAAAATACTCAATTTTTTAAGAAATTAGTTCTACTAGTACAAACTTATCTATTAATAAACGAACAATAGTTATATTAGTATTGTTTGCAACGGAACAGAATACATTGTGTGTAGAGATATCCGGAAATATGATAAAAAAATTTACCGAGACCGGAACTATGGAAAAGAGAAAACTAGCTAAGATCGAAACAATGAGAAAAAAAAGTTATTTCAATCGGAACTCAAGACTATAGTTGAATATTCTAAATGAATTATCTTATAAATTAACAAACAAAACATAGATCAAGAGAGATAACTCAAAAATATTGTAAGTCGTCGATTAAATAAATCAAAAAAAAAAGAAAAAACAAACAAGTATTGAAGAATGTTTTTAAGTTGTAATACGAATGAACACCAGAATATTTTTCTCTAGACCAGAAACAAAACTAATAGAAACGAAATTATTGGAATCAAAAAAATTTAGTTCCGCACATCTCTAATCATATGTGAATATGATCTAAATTCATGATTGAGAAACAAAATCTTTCCTTTAGCAAAAACTTCCTGTGGAAATTCAATATTTCATGCATTATATATTCAATCATCTTATTATAGATTTATTATTTGCTATTATCTAATGTTCTCAAGATTATCAAAACAGATTTTTTTCTTTTTCTATTAAATTTTTTTTTCTTTCATTTTCATATTTAAACCTACTTTTGGAGCAGCTATAGTCATTGGTAAATAAATAGCTAATTCTCCAATAAGATCAAGATATAAAGCTTTAAGATTATCATCAACTTCACCAAGTGCATCATTAAGTCTAGCACCAAGTGCTTGTGCTTCAGCTTTTGATGGTTGAAAACAAGCTGATTTAAAAAAATTAATTTTATTTATTAATGCATCTGTTGTTATACGACGAATATCACTTGCACGTAAACTTGTTGCTAGAAATGGTCCTAATTGAGATAATTTAAAATTATCGATATCACCTGTTGCTGAACCCTGAATAAGAAAAAAAAAATATCAAATAAAAAACAAAAAACATATTTAAATAAAAAAAAAAAACTTTACATAATATTTTAAAGCATAATCAGCTAAACGAAATCGATTTTCATCAACAAATGAACAACAAGTTGGTTCACGAATTGAACCAATTGCATTCCAAAATCGATCAGCTTCATCATGATTCAAATGATTAATAGCATCAAGTTCATCATTTGTCATTGTTGAAAATAATTGTGGATTAAGATCATCAACAAGATTATCTTCACGAAAAAGACCTTTTATATAACCATCAACTTTTTGTGTTGCTTCACTTGTTTGAAGACCACGACGTAATAAATTACCAAATGCATAACGCTAAAAAATTTAAAATGAAATTTCGTTTTTTTTTTTTTTTTTCTTATTTACTGTATTTGATTGCATTTGATTATCAATATTTCTATTTTTTGAACTACCAAATACTTGTTGTACAGCTTGAAGTGATTCTTCAGGTTTGATTTTTTCAATATCATTTTTTGTTAAACCATTTATAAAATTACTTATCATTCCTAAATTACCAAGACTACCATCAAATTTTTTATCAATACCTAAACGATTTGTTATAGCAGCTGAAGCCTAAATAATTTCAAATAAAATAGCTTATATTTTATTTTTTTTTGTCTCTAATTTTAAATTAAAATTTACTTGAGCTGGTGTAAAACGAATTAAACGAAGTACATCTGGTGTTAATTTTAAAAGATTCATTAAAGTTTCTGATTTAATAAATTTTTTTGCATAATCTGATTCTAATAATTGACGATATTTTGCAAGATTTGGTTCAGTTGCATACTTAAATAAGAAAATATGAAAGATAAAAATAAGAAATTCTTTTCAATCTAATATATTCATATTTTATTTTTTCTTTACTTGATCAATAAGAAGACGAATTTTACTTGGTACAAGTTTTCGAATAAATGATGGTGATGTATTATTAAATAATGGTGGTAAATCACCACGACCACGCGTTAATATTTGTTTAAGTATAGTATTATCAATACCAGGTATTAAATTACCTAATTTACCAAGTATACCTTTACCCCAAAGATTTTGAGTTGATCGTGGAATTTTATTTATAATTGTTCTTGCCTAAAAATTAATGAAAATTTTCTTAATAAAATAAAAAATATATATGAAATTTTACTTCATTTGGTGTAAGATCTTGGGCACCAATTTTTTCTAAAGTTTTTTCATCACGACCCAATTCAGCCATAAGTTCATCACTTAAATCACTTATTTCATCAGGTCGATAAATTGAACCAAATGCATCTATATAAGAAACAAAAAAAAACATGACTTTTTAATTTGATCTTTTTTGTTTTTACATTTAAATTTTACCTGATACGTCACGTAATTTATTTACTGTAACACCACGTTCAAGACCATATTCTTTTTTAACTTCATTAGTTAAACGTTCACAACTCTTTTTGTTTTAAATAAAATCATAGATATGCATTGAATTTTATTGTGATTATCTTTTTTTTTTTTTTTCTTACTTCTGGATTTGGATGACTTTTTAATAATTCTTTTAAATCTTGACGATTACTAAATAAATCACTTAAGTCACAACCACTATAACATTCTTGCCATCGTTGAACCAATCTTTAAAAAGAAAAAATTAAACATTGGAAAAAAACCAGTTTTCTTATTTAAATAATCATCTTATTTTGATTTCTTCTTACGGTAGATTTGGTCTCAAATCACGATTAGTAGTTCGTTTTGCTTCTAATGTTCGATTAATTAATGCAAGAGCTGTTGTACATGATTGATCTTCTCGAAGACTTGAACGTTCAAGTAAAGGACTCTTTAGATAGAAAAACACAAAAAAACAAACAAACAAACAATTATTGAAATAAATCAATGAAGAATATTTTACAATTTTATCTCCAACAGCATTAATAATTTGTCTTGTAGATAAACTTGGCATCATACGTGCAATCATATCCAATGTACTTGGCTCTTCAGCTGTTAAACGTAGTGGACTATTGCTTTGTACTATTTTACCTGCTGTATCTGTTAATGATCGATAGACTTTATTTGAGATAGCATCACGTTGTAATGGACTAAGTAAATTGAGAAATGTTGCACTGAAATACAAACAAAAAAAAGAATTTTTTTTTTTTAATGAAAAATTAGATTTTGTTTTTATCTAAATAATACAAACACATTACGAATAACACTATTGTCATTAAAAATTGGATTTTTAAGAAGAAAATCTAATGGAAGATAACGAAGAAATGATGCACCTAATTTTTGTGTTATTAATTGTTGAAAATTATTTGGATTAAGTTTATTTTTAATTTTATCAATATAATTTTGAACAAGAATAGATTTTTGTCCATCACTAAAATCCTAGAATAATCAAATAATAATAATAATACAAGAAAATTTATTTTTTTTATTTTAAAATTTTTACTAGTCGATTTGAATTAACATCGAGTACTTTTGAAACTGTTTCTTCATCTGAATATGATAAAAGATTATTTAAATTTGCATCAGCTAAATTTTGAGCTGGAACTAGACGTAATTCTTGTGATAAATCAATTAATTTTAATATTGATTTCCATACTGAATCCTGTCATTAAAAAGAAAGAAAAAAAAAGACATATTACGTAATCCTGTTTTTCTTTCTTCTATTCAAAATCTGTACGATAATTGAAATCATTATGAACAAAATTCACACACGATAAAGGTATTTTCTAAGTGAAGCATGTTTTTTGAAGAATAGAAAAAAAGAAAGAAAGTGAGAATTAGTTTTTGAAAGTAAATTTTAACTGAACAGTTGTCTTAGCAATAATTCGATTTTGCTTCATTTCCTGATCAGCAACTTCCGAAATTTTTCTATAAAGCTCGTTATACATCTCAGTAAGAAGCGCAGGGCATTATGCTAAAAATAGTTACGTAGATAACAATGAAGGTGAGAGCAACACTTGAGGGCGGAAGATCGCATGAAGATGCAGACTGACACTTCAAAATAATATTTTTCTTTTGATAAAGTTTAAATTTATAATATGCTGCCAATAGGTTAATCTAGATAAATCCCATAAATCACGATAGACTCTCATCTTGCAATAATCAGAGATATCTGGAGAAGGGTAAGGAATGATTTATATACAATTTTGAAAAACTTTCTTGTGTTTAGTGAAGTTTCAGCATTTTATTGTTTACTAAAATAACTGCCCCACCCTTTCCCTCCCCTCTAAATCTGGTTAGCTTTGTAAAATAAATTTCCAATTATCCTTTTGAGTCATCGACATCCTCTTACCAATCTTGGAGACCTTGAAATACTCCTGGAAATGATCAAACTTTTCTTTGATTTACTCTACATAAAACTTTTAGTGGCTTCATATTCAAATTTAATTTGATATTGTATAAAGAAAGTTGAAGATCAACCATCATGGTCATTAGTATAACATTGACATTATCAATTCTATGATGTCAAGTGTTAATATATTCTTCAGAGGTCAATATCATCATCTGCACAAAGATAGATTATACACTATCCTTGAAAAGTCTAGAATTCATATATTTTATTTAACCTTGAATTAATAAGACAAGAATAACTTATACTCTCCTATGAATTAAATAAATAAAACTATCTATTATAATCACGATTACAATACTCCTTACATAAATTTATAATATTTCTTAAAGACATACATAACATTTCCGTTTTTCTTTTTTAGTTTTTTTTAATAATCGAAAGTATGTCGATGAGAAGCTCTAGAGACCCAAGTGTTTATCCTTGGAAAAAAAAATATTTCATGTAAAAATCATCTAGTCAAAGAAAAAAAAATATAGTAAATTAATGTATCATCAATTTATAAATAGATGGCTGATTTTTATCATTCAAAAATATGAAGAAAATAATGTGCAATGAACCGATTCAAAAGAAAAAATAACTCAAAAGAAAGAACAAATCATCTGTATAAAATGAAAAGAGAGAAAAAAATCATCAATAAACAATAAATAGATCAAACCTTCACATAACGATATATTGGTTGTATTGCAGGAAATATAGCTCGAGCACTATTAGCATCAAGTGGTGTATCTCGTTTAATAGTTTCGGGAACTAATCGAATTGCTTCTTTAAATTTAGAAAAAACTCTATAAAAAGAAAAACAAAAAATATGTAAACATATAAATAACATACATCAACTAACTTCTCAACATTTTCATATGCAGGTACTAAAAAAAAACAAAAAACAACAAATTCAAATGTTACGTAAACTTTTATCAAAATGAGTTTTGATTTAATAATCAATGATCTAATGAATATTTTCTTTTTTTATCGATCATGATCTCTGTCTCGTTATTTTTGATACTTACTATTTATATCAAGAAAATTTGGTAAACGTTGTTCAATTTGTTTTAAAATAGTTTGATCTTGTGGAGTTTTAATTGCTTTAGAAAATATATTTTGAAAATTGATCTCATCGGCATGACCTAGAAATTAATAATCAAAAAGAAAATTTATGTCATCGATCTACATTTTCTTTTTATAGATCTCATGTAAATAAGATAAGTTATGATGATAGATAATTGGCAAGTGTTAGATATTTTCTCTGACAAGATCATGGTCATGATATAAAATTTCTTTAACTTTAAAACAAAACAAATAAAAAAAAAAAACTTACTAAAATGTGCTAATATACCAATAATTAAGGCTGTAATAAATAGCCACAAACGTTTCATCGTTTGTTTTGTAGTTTTTTATTTCTGTTAATGTGTATTGATGTGAAAAGAACAAGAAAAATAAGAAATGTAATAAATACAGTGTGTAAGAAAAAATATATGTATTTGTATCCTTCGCTCAACTGAGTTATAAACGCTAAGATATCGGTTGAGAACACAGAGAGACGAACAAACGACACAGAGGCAAAAAAAGTTAATAGATTTGTTGTTATTCTTTTTTTTTTCTACTATTTGTGGTTTATTCATCGGAGTCGATGAGGAGAGAGACAGAGAGAGGGAGACAGAGAGAGGGAGAGAGAGAGAGAGAGGGAAAGACGACAAACATTACGTCTCTCTATGTCAGCTCTCTCATAAATGTAGCTCGCTTTCTTCCTTCCTCTCATTATCGTTTTTTTTTCGCTTTTAGATATATTCTGTACCTATTCTTACTAGAGACGGAGACGAAGAGAAGAGAAAAAACGGTGACAACATTTACTTCTTGAGTAATAGACGTTAAAGTAACGTAAATATCACTTGTCGACGTAGCTAGTAGGCGTTTTTCGATCCCGATCGTTATATTATTCGCAGAATAGAATATTGTTTGAGAAAGAGAAACTCTACTTATCATACCATTAGAAAAAAAAGTAAGAATAGTTACAACACTTCAATCAATTTGTCTTTCCTTTGTTTGTATATGTACATGATCATTTAGCCTGTCGGTATGCATAAGTGAGAAGATATATGTATAAACTATCTCGCATCTATCACGTAGATGCTTTCGATCCATCACGCTTTTTCTTTTACTTGGCAATGCATAAACTAATGAAGCATGTTCAAGAGGATCAACAGAGAGTCAATAAAATATCTTCTTAAGATTTAATGTATGAAAGAACATTTATTTTTGAATCAAGTGAAAAAGAAAGTGACAAAAAGAAAAATAATTATCAGTCGTTAAACAAGATGATGATTGACATTGCGATATTTTAATAAATGATCATAATTCCATTCATCTAAAGTATAATTCATATATCATAATACGTCATATATAATGATAGAATGTTTTATTACCATAAGCACGACAACTTCCCATATCATATTCATCACATGATACACGTGCTTGACCTGGTTTACGTTCTGGTTCATCGGGTTCTGGTGGACGTTTGCCAAGTGAATAGAAATTTTCATAATAATACCTTTGTAGAGAAAAAAAGAAACACTTAATAAATATTCAATTGATAAATCTTAAAATTTACCATCGTTGTAGAACAAATTTTCCTTCTTCATCTTCAACAATATTTGCTGAATGAATACTTTGTTCTTCACATTTTCCATCTTCATTCATATTATTCCATACAATAGCACGACCTTCTTTTGGCGTAATTTTTATTTCTAATTCTTAAAAAAATAAAATTTTTTTTTTATTTTCTTAATTTGTAAAAAAAACAAAAAAAACAAAAAATTTTCACCTGGAAATTCTGTTTCACCACCTTTCATTACTGTATTTAAATAAGCTAAAAATGTAGCATAACGATCTTGTTTTAATCCATTTACAGTACAATCATGATGAGCTTTATAACCTAAACAAAAAACGAAAATTTAATTGAAAATATTTTTCGATATATTTTACTTACCAACACCTTTTTCTGTTGATGTTATTTGAAATTTTCCACCATGACTTGATTGTAATGCAGTTCCATCTTCAATACGTTGTGATAATGTTGTTGAAAATGCACTTTCACCAAGATAAAATGCTGTTGAATACGACCATTTTAAACCCCATTGTTTAAGCATTGATGAAAATGTTGCATTAATACATGTTGTTCCTAGAAATAGATAATAATTTCGAATAAAAAAAAGAAAAAAGAAAAGTAAACATTTTTTGTTCATTTTTACCTTTAGTAAAATCATTTGGTGTAACATGAAATTCATTAAGTGGTTTCAAATCTTTTAAATGTTTACGTAATGTTTGAATACTATCAAAACATATAATTGGATCAATTTCTTTCATTTTTTTAACATGTTCCTTGTGAACTTTAATTAAATTTATACATTCATCATGTGAAAGAAATTCTTCAAATAACCAATGTCTAAAAACCAAAAAAATTGAGATTAAATAGGAAAAAAAAAAGAATATTGATCTAATAATAAAGAATCATAAGCATAGCAACATTGATATGAAAATTTCAATTAGATATTTTTTTTTCTTTTTTTACTTGATACTACTATTATGCTCTTTGCCAGCACGAATAGAAATCGGTGGTACACGACGATGACCACCATTAGAGTTTGGAATAGGTATCCATAATTTTTTTGTTTTTATCATGTCTTACAAAGTAAAAACAAAAAAGGTGAAGGATTGAAATCATATTTCTTTATCTCTAAATAAAATGTTAATATATCAATAAAACATACTTATTCTTGATGATTTGAAATTTTTAACTTCATCTGGTATTTCTTTATTTCGGCCGGTTACATCAATTATATCCGGTTGTTGATTTGTTTTTTTTAATTTAACCGGTTGTGATATTTGTTCTGATTTGTCAACTTTTTTTGTATTACTTGTTTTTGATTGTTTAGGTTTTTCCTTAACAATAGGTTTTGCTGTTGTTGTTGTTGTTGATTCAGGAAACTTTATAGTTATTGGTTCATCTTTCAATAATATAGGTTCCTCATCAACAGTTAAATCATTCTTTTCTATTGTTGATTTGGTAGTAGAAGTCGTTGTAGTTTCTGGTTTTTTGGTAGTTGCAACAATTGGTGTACTAGTGGTTGTCAATACTTGTTCAGAAGCCTTCATAATAGATGATTCTTGATAAGCTATTGGTATAGTCGGTACACCAAGATGCGAATATAATACGAGAATTAATGGTTGAAGAGATACAGCGACAATGCCACCAACAATTGCTACAAGTAATAAAGTCAATGTGCTTGTGCCTTGTTGCACATTTTCTGATTTTTCTTTTGGCATTTTATCTGAAGAAAGAATAAACACCATATGTGTATATCTATATATATATTTCTTTTTTTTTCTAATAAATCTTGAAGATCTATATTCAAAGACAAAATATCAACCTAAATAATTAAATTTTTTTCTCATCACCTATTTTGTTTTACTACCAAAAACTTTCGTAAAAAAATCTTGAATAGGTCCAAAAAATTTATGACGCTTTTGTGATTCTTTATTAGATAAGAATTGTTTTTCAAGTGTATCTAAACGATATTGAAGATTATTTTTCCAATAATAATTTTGACCAAGAAATATCATTGATGTTAAAAATCCATTTATTAATGGATAAGCAAAAAAATGACGACGTGACATTCCTTTAAAAGCATGTTTACGAAAAAAACGTATCCATTCTGGATATGCTTGAATTTGAAATTGTGGTAAACGTATAGTTTTATTTAAAAGACATGTTGAAAGATTAGCTGTTAATGCTAAACTTGTTCCCATTGTTATAGGTAGAAAACTTCCCAAAACAAATGAACGTATTTCAAGACAAGTTGTACATAACATTGGATCATTAGAAAACAATGGTCGAAGTACAAGAAAATAATAACTTGATAAATGTGTTAGAGTAACAACAAGAAAACAAGTGGCACTTGCCGGAAGTGTACTTGAAGATAAATGAAGTAATAAATTTCGTGCCATACGACGCGTTATCATACCTCCTAGATATAAATTAAAAAGAAAAATATTTCTCTATGATAGATAATGTTTCATAATCAATGAATGACTATAAATAAACATAAAAATTATTGCATAAGAAAAAATATCTTCCGGACAATATTTCTTTCTTTTTTTTTTCTTCGTTCCTTTTTTTTTGTATCGATATTATCAAAATAAAGATTAACACAATATTATTCCTATCATTAATTACATGCTTTACTTATTCGCTTGTAGTACAAACTCTTGTATATCTTATCATGTCCTCTTCTTCTATTCAAATCTTTTTTTCTTTTCGCTCTTTTTCTTTATCTATATATCTGATGTAATACATATATCAATATGCAAACTTAAATTCTGATGAATGTCACATTCAAAGTGCAAATAGAAAATAAAATGGATTTCAAGTTTAAAGGTTAAGATATAAAAGATAGATGGTTTACATTTATGTAATATGAAATTTAGTAGATTAATTTACTGAATAAGAAGTCTTTTTTCGAAAATTTTTTAAATATATATCATCATTTGATAGCTGATACAGTCATTACGAATTGAGAAAGTACTTAGATCAAAATTCATATGAAAAAATATTCAAATATGATTTAATTTAATTTTAACTAATCTTGATTGATTTAAAAGTATACGATTGAATACTAATGTAGTTCATGTTAATTGTAAATAGAAAATTTTAAGCTTTAAAAAATACGATTTTCACATTTAAAAAGAATATTTTACGTTTGCACACTAATCTAAATATTTATATATTTTGCATATTCTCACTGCGATGCATCGTTGTTCGTACTTTGCAAAAGTATGGAGGATCTTGAAAGCAAAAAATGATTCATCAAATTATGAAGACTTCTGATCTTCTATTTGGTTGATTGACTTTCAGAAATACAAGCTTTACGAAGAAGTTAAAAATATTCTATCTGATGATCTGGCAAGGGTTTTTTAAACGATGAAACCTTTTTTGAGTTGAAAACTAGTTGCAAAGTTCTTATTGGAATACAAAAAAAAATGCAGAATTTCATTTTCTACAAGACTACATGATTGGTGAACTACAGTGCGATATTTTCAAAAAATTCATGAAAAACCAAGTAGACTTCAAAATGAATACAAAGTTTTGTTTTTAGTTCCACAGCAAGAATATAAAGTGCATCAGTTGCTTCGAAGTTAAAAACGTATCTGTAACAGCTTGAAATCCTCCATCTTTGGATATATATATATATTAGTGAATATTTTATATGATAGTAAATAATTGAAAAATTGTATTTACAAATAGTTTGATTCACTCTGATCAATTCATTCGCTAGCTCGTCGTGTCATTCTACGAGAATATAGAAATATATATAGGGCATGAATATTTCTCTAAGAGACATCTTTAAAGTTCTAACGAACTCTGCAACTATGCTTTCATTTGTAGGCTATGTTTTTTGTGTAAGCTATCTAACGAACTAAATGAAAAATACGCCGTCAAATTATGAAAAATCATGGTACAACACGAAATTGACTCTAAAGAAATGGAAGAAAAACCTGCTTTTGATTGATATTTCATCTGTTTCACACATTCATATTTATATTATTATAAACAAAACTAAATAAAGATTTAGAAAAATCAAGTCAATGTAGTTTTGGTTTTTTACACTATAAATTAAATTTTTTTCATTACTGTTATAGTATTTGACACACGTCAAAATAAATATCTGTAAGTATAAAAAGCTATTAGCATAATTTCAACAGACATTAAATTTTAAAGCACGCTTGAGTTTCTATTATTAAAAACGGAAAACATCATCAACATATGTGTAGATTTATGAATTACCTCCTACTGTCAATAGTGAAAGATGTTAGCTGTAATACATTTTAATCAGTTTGAAAGAAAGGCAAAAAACAACTCACTGAAATTCCCTTGTATTTCAGGCTAATTCTATATTTAAGTACTCTTGTCGGATATGCTTATCCTGCTTCATGAGGAGAAAATTATCATACAGTAAGATATTTGTCACAGTATAGGACGGAAGAGAGGCGTTTTTAAGAGACATTCTCCAGTTCCATGATGACTAGCAGGAAGAAGGGATATTACTGAAGTGATTCGTGATGTGTCTATTATACATATAAGGAGAATGTCAGAGTAGACAGCCGAATAACAAAATCCTTTTTAGCTTGAGCTCTAATTTTCTCCATAGCATGACACGCAATCAAGCTGAATAATATCTCATATGAAAGCACATAAAAAAAAGACTACAAACAGAATATTTACTTTCTAGAAAAAACGCTTTTGTTATTAAAGCGTTTTATTGCAAACCCTGGATATTTCTTTTTTTTTTGTATAGATCGTGTTTCAAACCAAAGCATCAATCATCTGCGAAAACATTTTAAAATGTATAGAATATGCGAACTTTCTAAAATAGTCTTCATTTTTCTGAGAGAATACATGATGACTATGAAGTCAATTCATTAGTAATAATCGCTGTTACTTGATATTTTTTTTCTGACTAACCTAAGATTCCACTCGAAACTGATGCAACACCATTGCCCATAGTTATTGGCCAATTTTCATATAAAGGTAATGCTTGAATTGTATTTAAACGTCTCCAACCAATCGTATAATATTCTTTTTGATCTAGTAAAATTTGCTCATATGAATGATCTTGAGTATTATTATCATGTTGATAAACAAATTCATTAATATTTTGATGTGGTCGAATAATTTGTACACGTTTTGGTTCATTCATTTTATTAAATAACAAAAAAATAACGAACAAAAACAAACAAATCAAATAAATAAAAAAAATCTAAAATAAAATTTAATCATCATTTTTATTTTCATCGAAATTTTCTTTTGTTAAAAAACTTTGTTTTTCTTTTAATAATTTTTCAATTTGATTTTTTAATTGTAAAATATTTTTTTGTCTTATACAAGCTTCTAATGCTAAATCAATTGTTTGTTGAAAAGATTTTTGACTTTGTTTTAATACATTTGGACTGAATAAACCAAACCATTTTAATGCATCATCACAATGTTCTTTATTAATTTGTTTTTCAATATTAAATGGTGATGATGTTATAAATATTTTTGTTGAAGCTATCATTGGATCTTTTTCCGAATATTGTAAACTTGAAAGATTATTAACACCCATTATAACACGTGCACGTGAAAGATTAAAATATCCTTGTTTTATTGTATCATCAATTAATTGTTTACATGCAAGTAAATGACCAAATTCTTCAAGATAATCAATTGTTAATTTATCTATTTGTTTGCAAAGAGAATCCATTTGAAATAACAGTGTTAGTTGTGAGAAGTTGTTTTTATTTGTTTATAAAAATAGCCAATCATATATCGTCATTTGGTTCTTCGTTTTTTTTTGCTTAGCTTTTTTGTATTTATCATTAGGATTATTAAAAAACGAAATAAAATGTCTCGGGAAATATATTCTCCTATCTGTACTATGATTGATAATTTCTAGAAATGAAAAACAAGGATGAACAAGCAATTGATTGTTATTTTAGCATCTAATAAAAATACAGCTAGTGTAAGTCATTCATATCTATTAATTAAATCATTTATTTACTAAGGCAAGATAATTTTCTTACATGTTTTTAGACGATATTAATATAAGAATGAGTCTTTTTTATTTGCTTCATATGTCTAAAATTATTGAGATTTTGTTTATAGAGAGTTGTTTAGAAGAATTTAATAAAAAAAAAACTTTCATATGCATAATTTTTCTTTTTTCAACAATGTAAAAGAAAAGCGATTTCTTTTTTTTTATTGAATAATTATTTGCATTTTTATTCATAGTTCATGAAGGAGATTAGTATTGGATAATAGATTTTCTATGACTTATTATTTGGAGATTTGATGAAGAATAATTGAATGACTCGTCAAAATGATATGCACTAAATATATATATTCTGAATTATAATTTAAAATTATATATGTAGACGTATAATGATAAATTGTTTTAATTTCGTAAGAACAATTATTCAGAATTATTCTTAGTGTTTGAAAAAGAATCATTTAATTGAAGAAGAAATTAAAAATAGAATTTCATTAGAAGGTATAGTTAGTATCAAAGAATTTATATTACTAATTGTTTTTGATGTTTGGTTTTAGTTTATTCGAGGGGTCTTGATGTGAGCATTAATACTAATGCTTCTTTTTCTTTTTTCTTTTCATCATTGTTGCATGACAATTAGAAATAGTGCAGTGACTCTTCATATAGGTGTGAAATTTATCATTTAATATTTTCTTTTTTATTACTTTTTGTTTTTCATCATCGACATGTTCTCATTCATCAGGTGGTCTTGTAGTTCTTTCAATATGATTTCCTCTATTGACTACTTTTTCATAAGATAGTTTTATTATTTAACAAAAGTTCAATATGTCATTTATAACTGCTAGTAACAAAGGTAATGTACCCTATTATGTTTTGTCATAATATATTAGATCTGCTGAAAATATTGTTTATTATGATCGATAGATAATCAAGGTTGCGATAGTACAAATAGACTGAGCCTCGATTAAGTGAAAGAAATTTTAAAGCAATGAGTTTTAATGAGTATGACATAGACGTACAGAATTTACATGTGTACACCAATGCGCATTGGGAGAAATATTTCAAGTTTGAAGAAATTTCGGAAAACTATTGAATCGTAGGAGAAGTCTTTCATTTGGGAATTTGAATAGTGAAATATTTCTCCTATAGGAATCCGACTATAAACTTAGTACATAGATTCTTTGATTTATTTATTAAAAGAAATTATCAACATACGTTGTTCTTTTATTTGACTATACAATGTATTACGTTTTGTAATTAAGAGCTGTTTTTATTAATTGTTGACGATTAATTAAGATTAGTTTTTCCTATGACATTTTTTATGTTTTTTAAATGAATTAAATTCTTATTTCGCCTTTCTACGAATATACGAATGAATATGTGAATGTGAAATTTTCTTTATTTTGATAGTAGGAAAAATTTTTCATTCGAGAGGCGCAAATTTTACTTTTCTGTTATTTCTGAGCGACTCATGAACTTTATTTTTAAAATATCGTAAAAGTACAGTATCTTTCTAGCAATAAGATAAACGCATGAACTCTTTTTAGAATGTTCATAACTCATTGAAGCTTCAAAAAATGCACAGACTGTTGATTCAAAAACACTTAATTATTGAAAAGATTTTCTTTTTTTATTTCTATGTATAAATTAGAACAATGTACGTAATGTGTACTTCACATTTGATATGATATCTCTAAGAAGTAGCAAAAAAAAACATAAGAGCAGTTGATCAATTATTAAAATATGTAATAGTTTATAACTGTACGATGAATACTAATTGACTCATAAATATTTATTTGTATAATCTGACTATGATTATCAAACTTTTTAGCTTTCATTGTTTTCATCTAAACTTCTTCGTACATAATTCTCAATCGTGCAATACATTTTAATGGAATAAAAAGAAAAAACAAATACGAACAATATTGTTTCTTTTCTTGCAGAAAATACGAATCCTATAGTTGAGTGCAACATTCAATTAAATCGAAAGGCATTAACAAAAGTACTAAGCTCTAATATCATTAAGCAAAGTCAATGAAGCGTTAGTCCGGTAAATTCAGGTTTTTCGATATAAACAAAACTATTCATATAAAGCAAAGAAAAAAAATAAGCAAGTGTTGTCTCATTCTTTATCAGTAATTATTTTTAGCTTGATACTAACTCTTACGAATGTTGTCAACAATTGATAGAATAAAATAGATAAAATACTTATTTTCAATTAGACATAAGTATTTTGTGTGATTGTATATGAAATCAGAAATTTATTGACAATGTAAATTATTACTAAGTCTGTTAATCGATTATAGTTGGAAAAGCGTTTTATTCTTATTTTCTATGTCAAAAAAAAAATAAAAGGATGTCAACAAAAACGAGACTAAATGCCGTTTTTTTTTGTATTCTTACCACTAAAGATATATATATATTGTCTATTTTTAGGAGCTGAAAATAATTGTTGTCATCAAATAACATTTTCTTCCAGAAGATAAATTGACACTTTTTATTTGTGCTATTAGTATATTCCTTTTTTTTATTTTTTGTTAACTATTTATACATTTTTTATATCTCTCTCGCTCTGTCACTTATCTTTTTTGATTCCGATTGAAAAATTGATGAATATAGTATCATGAATGAAAATTTTTCTTTTTTCTTTAATTCCTCTAGATAACATTCATCATAAATTAAAAGAAGAAGAAAAGAAAGTTTATCAACGAATATGACTGAACCTTCAATTATTCCTGCAAGTGAACAACATACAGCTACTGTAAATATTTGACTTTAGATTTTTATTTTTTCATATATAATATGTATTGTTTTTATTTAGATTATCTTCTTACATGGTTTAGATGATGTTGGGTATGAAACTGAAGAGTTGCATTATAATATTTTAAATTTATAAATTGTTTTTTTTTTTAAGTAAAACTTGGTTTGATGAATTTAATATGTTTGATATACCAAAAAGAGTACGACATGTCAAATATATATTTCCAACAGCGTAAATAAAGATTATTGGAAATTGTTTATTATGAAGTTTATATTTCGATTTATTACTTAGTTCAATTATAAACATATCAAAAAATAATGGAACACCAATGACTAGTTGTAAGTAATGAAATGGTTCGTATGTATTTAAATTAATGATTAAATTAGGGTTTGATGTTTATGGTTTTGATGAGCAAGCTAAAGAAGATCAAGAAGGTATCGAAAAAGCATCACAACTTTGTAAGATTGTTTATTAATGATAAATTGATGTGTATTTATTTTTTTTTTAATGTTTAGTAAATAGTTTTGTTGAAGAAGAAATTAAAAATGGAATTCCACCAGATCGTATAGTGAGTAGAGTAAGATTTATTTTATTACTTATTGTTTTTTTGTTTCATGGTTCGTTTAAGATGGTTGGAGGATTTTCAATGTAAGAATTAATGATAATGGTTTTTGTTTTCTTTTCATTTCTTTTGTTTGACACTTAGGGGTGGTGCAGTGGCTCTTCATACAGGTATGGAACTCATCATTTAAACTCTCTCCCCTTGAAAAAAGTCAATTTTTCTTACACATATAACAAAATTTTATATTATTTTCTGCTGGAAAAATATGGTTTTTTTTTTGCATAAAATGGAAAATTTGTTTGGCTTTTTTCTGTCTTTATACTTTTTTGATCATGCACTATAGAATATTTGAAAGAGCTTAATTGTAGTCTATTGCGTTTTACTTTTATCTAAAAGAACATGTCAAAATGCAGGACATGACGGAACCTTTTTTTTTATGAATTAAGCTTTGCTATAATTATATAAAAAAAAAAGAGTATTTTTATAATTATAGCCACATTTTTTGAAATATTAAGCTTCCTCTCCTTTAAGAAGTAAGATTAGAAAAACAACCAAGAGCTCTATCATGCCCTGCATTCTGACATGTTCTTTCAAAAAAAACAAAAAAATAAGTATATAAAATGAACACTCACAGGCAATGTTGGATTACCAAATGAGTTATTTTTGATTCTTGTTTGTTGAATATCTTGTAGAAACATCAGAATGTAAAACTGAAAAATTGCGTGCTATTTGAATGTATCTGATCTAAAACCGATTTTTGAGAAGTAGAAGGTTTAATCTTTTTTTAATATTTATTCATTGCTTTTTTTTCTAGCATTGGTATCTCCTCATACACTTGGTGGTGTGTTAGCTCTCTCAACATGGCTTCCTCTATTAAATACTTTTCCTAAAGTTAGTTTCGCTGTTTAAACAGAAACCAAATATATCGGTTTTATTTGTAGGCACTTGTAGCTAGTGATAAAAAAGTAAATTTACCTATTCTTCAATGTCATGGTATATTAGATATAGAATATAAATATGTTGAAAATATTGTTTGTCATAATACATAGGTAATAAAGATTTGATAATACAAATCAATCGAGCTCGCTTATGTGAAGAAAATTTTAAAGCAATGGGCTTTAAACAATATATATTTAAAGAGTATGATGGTATGGATCATACAAATTGTGAACAAGTAAGAATTTTATTTTCTCATTTATCAAACTTTTATTTCATTGATTATTTTCTTCGTTGAATCGATTCTATTTTCACAATTCATAGATAAAGAATATCTACAAGTCACTCTTGTTTTTTTTTTCATTCAGATCTTAATGATATGTAATTGAAGTTGAGTTGAATCCACATATTTCTACACGTGCGAGAATATAGTAAAAAGAAAAAGGATAATCTTATTTGACATAGTAGATCGATCAAATAAAAAAGAAAAAATAAGAACAATTCTTGAGTTAATAAAACATATCATGGTTGTTAGTTCAACAATGAATACTAATTAATTCATCAATATCAATTTCGAAAAACTAGGTTAAGATTAATAACTTATGCAGTTTGCATGCAAATTATCTAAAGCTTACTTATATTCTATTTTTATTGTCAACCAATAACTTTTTTCTATAACTGTTTCGTAATGATTTAATGAATGATCAATTCGATTAATATTGTTCATCTTTCTATAAAATTAACAATCATATGACTGATTTCGAGTTTTCGTTCTTCTATAGATCGACAACATCCTATATATTAATTTGATCTAAGTGACAGAGCACATAAAACAATGTCAAGGTCGCTGATCTGAAAAAGTACTCGAGCTATAGATCAAATAAATTACATCAAGCATAGTCTTAAGGCTGAATACTACTAAACTTTATCAAATATTAGTTCTGTATATTAAGTTTTTTTTTCACAACATCTACCGAGTTATTCATGCGAATGAAAGAGAGAATAGACGAGTTGTATCTCATTCTTCAAAAATAACTATCGTTAGTTCGATACTTACTCTCATGTGAATGCACTCAATGATAAAACCAATTAGAAATAAAGAATACTTCTTATTAATTGTATACAACCATCTATGAGATTATATGAGAAATACAAACATATATTGATGTTACAGCCTCGAGAGTTGAACATGGCGACTTCTTTTTTTCATATGATATAATAAAATCTAATCGTCAATATTGAATTACTCTATTTTCATTATTATATTTTTAAAATAATAAGTCTTTTGATAAAGATAATCTATTTTAAGAAATAGTAATAGAAAATTAATATATAAAATAAAACCGTAAGTGTTTTGAAAAATTTTGTTTAAATTTTAGTTTCATATAAGTACTTAATTGCAAACAAGATTTTGTATATTGTAATAAAAATAATATTATCTTATGCTATGAATGAATGAATTCAGGCAGACGACTGACAAAAGTGTTAAAATCCCATGAGAATCGTTTATAGTTAAAATGCTATGCGTCAATGTAATAAAAACAAATGTTAACGAAACGAGACTAAATGTTTTCTTTTCTTTTTCTATTATTATATGAATTTATGTGAGTGTGTTTGTGTTTTTTTTTGTTTATTTTAGGAAATGAAAGATGTCATTGATTTTATCGAGCAACATTTACCAAAAAGAGATTAATTATTAATTTTTGATTTTAACTATTGATTGTTTTGTGAATGAGTTTTTATTGAATAGAACTTTTGTCATCTTTTTCTTTGCTATTTAAAGTTTTTTTTTTGATTTTCTTTTTATGTGATATTATTTCTTGAAAGAGAGAAAACAAAATATGTTAAAATCATATATGTTTTAGTTGGTTGTTTTCTTATTTTGAATGGGAAATTCATGTTCGACGACATGGCCATTAAATCTTTGTTTGAAGTCATCTGAAACATCGACACAATCAGATGATGACTCTAGTTTCTCAAAAAGTCTGACTGAATCAGCCATTATTACTCCAAGTGACAAACAAACAGCTACTGTAAATGATTAAATTTACATTTGCAAACACATTTTATTTATTCTTTTGTTTAGGTTATTTTTTTACATGGTCTCGGTGATGTTGGGTATGACAGTTAATTTTGGATATTTCTTAAATATGTTTAAAACAATACATTCGTTTTTTCTTTTAGAACAAGTTGGCATGAAATATTTAATATGTATCGTATTGCAAAATCTGTTCCATATGTGAAATTTATTTTTCCAACAGCGTAAATCAAAAGAATTAATTGAGTTTTTTTTTGTGAAACACGATCTAATCGAACTGTTGAAGTATATGAATAGAGACTTAGACTTCGCTCACATCCACTAGAACGCATGGGACTCGAAATCTTCGAACTCATTTTTGAATTCTTTTCTATTGAGTGACTAACGCGTCTTAAACAGTTCGAATGACTAGAACCTATCAGGTCCAGCTCCAGGACAAATCCGACGGTCGCTACAACCCAGACTATTTATGAATAACGTCTGGTAATAATATATGAACAGCTTTGTTGTTACATTTCTGAAGAAAATGATGCAGAAATGTGTGCGAAAATAGATAAAAGAAAATAATCTACTTGTGATTAGTAACAGCAACTACATCGTGTTTCACATTTTAATCCTGTAGAGATTACACTAACAGCTTTTTCATTAATGATTTATTGTTTATATAATAGTCCGATACAAAAAGTCACATTGAATATGGGAATGGCTATGACGAGTTGTAAGTGAAAGTAATGAAGAGTTTCCAATTAAATATGATAACATAAATAGGGTTTGATATCTTTGGACTTGATCCATATACAAAAGAAGATCAAGAAGGCATTGAAAAATCATCAATATTTTGTTAGTTTTTTGTTTTCCTTTATAATTGGTTTCCTTTATCATATTTCTGCTTACATCGTTTTTAGTAAAATATCTTGTTGAAGAAGAAATTAGAGAAGGAATTCTTCCTGAACGCATTGTAAGTATGAGCATTTCTTTGAAAATTCATTGCATTCTTTTGTTTTTTTTTGGATATTCAATTATAGATAATTGGTGGTTTTTCTATGTAAGTTTTAAATTTAATTATTTTTCTTTATATTTTGTCTGACAATTAGGGGTGGTGCAATTGCACTTCATGCAGGTATATTTCTATATATTGTTTCTTTTATCTTATTGATTGTTTTTTTCAGCATTGACAAGTCCTCATACACTTGCAGGTGTTATAGCTTTATCAACATGGCTTCCTTTATCAACAACATTTCCTGAAGTTAGTTTTATTAGATAAAGAAATATATATGAATTACATACATGTTTATTATTAGGCACTTGTATCAGGTGATAACAAAGTTAATTTACCGATTCTGCAATGTCATGGTAAATAGTAATCGAATGATAAAAAACTTATAAAATTTTTTTTTTTTGATATAAAGGTGATCAAGATCCATTGGTACAATTAAGATGGGCTCGACTTACTGAACAAGGTATTAAAGCAATGGGTTTTAAACACTATACATTTAAAGAATATCATGATATGGGACATTCATCGTGTGGCCGGGTATACATTTTTATTTCACGAATCTTATAAATTGATCTATAATGCTTTGATTTTTTCTTTAGGAAATGAAAGATGTTAGTTCATTTATTATACAACATTTGCCAAAAATAGATTAACACATAATATCTAATATCTAATTATTGTATATTCTTAAAATATTGGCTTATATTGCAGTATCTAGTTAGTGTATATATATATATATATATATGTTTGTATATCTGTGTGATTTTATTGTTTGCTTTTGAGAAAGTAAGAACAAATGTTTGTGTAATAAATAAAACAATTATCAATGGTTGAATACATCAGAAAAACTAAATTTCAAGGAATTTTGATAACAACTATTGCTTATTTTATATACTTAAACCAGTGAAAATAGTTTAACTTTTGTTTTTCATTGTTTATATTTATTATAATACTTATTTCCAACGTTTGAAGATTTGATAAATGTATTTGTTGATTTACTTTTTTATTCCGATTAAAAAAACAATATATAATTCAGATGTATGTAAACATAGCACCAATTTCAATACAAGAAAAAAACAAATTTATGCTATGTATCAATTGTTTTTGTTTTTTTGAAAGGATTTTGCTTATATTGAAGTTTATTTGAAAAAAACAACGAATAAAAGAAGTCAATCATTCGATATCATCACCATCAATCAAAAATCCATTTTTTTTCATTGGTGCTTTATCCCAATGTTCAGTTATACCGGCTGTAAAATCACTTCGTACGATTTTACCACGATTAATAACTTGTCCATTATGTTCTTCTTTAACATAAATACCTTCAACAGGACCATCATAAAAATGAGATGGATAATGTACCATTTCTTTTAAAACATTATCTGTTGGTCTTGGTCCTCGATACATAATTGGTACTAACATTATATTAGATTGTGCAAGTAAACGTTCAAGTGTATCACGATCAGTCCATGTTTGTGTTTGACGATCATATAAATCAAAAGCAAGAAATCGATCAGATAATCTTGTATAAGGTATTGAATGTGTTGCTACAAGCCATTCACCATAAAGAATATATCGTTCGGGAAATGAATTATCACGATCTAATATATGATAAAGACTTTCACGATGTGTTTCAATCCATGTGTAGAGTGGACGAAATTGTGCATGTGTTGTTGATGTTATATAATGTGAACGATTTTGTACAAGTAATTCTCTATCAACTGATAATGAAAAACCCATATTAGCCCCATCAACTTTTTCTGTTATAACAACATACGGTGTATGATTTGTTTGATTAAATGATACTAAAAAATCATCAGCTGTAGCAGCACCTAAATTCATAATATGTCCTGTACGTAAAAATTTTAATATACCCAATGGTGTTAATCGTTTAATTAAATCATTAGCTGCATCAAATGATCTTATTGTACATATAGCAACAAATCCTTCATCAAGTTTTGGTTTTTCCGTTTGTTTATGCATACTTTGAACAGCTGTTCGTACACGTTGACCAGGTATAAGTGTTGGATGATCTGATCGTTGCTGTGCACGTGATATACATAAATCTGGATCATAATCAAAATAGACACATATTGGTTTTCGTGCCCAATGTGCAATAGCAAGCCATTGTTTACGATCTTCACGATCTGGATTACAACGATCTAAAATAGCTTTAGAATATTTTCCTGGTCGACTTAATTCACGTTCACATGTATCACGTGATCTTGTTTCATCTTGTGAAATAATTGTCCAACGATCATCTCGTCTTAATATCATTTGTGCTACATAGGATTTTCCTGAACCAGGTAAACCACAAAGCATTATTAAATCAATATTTCCATCTAATTGTCCTTCTATTTCAAGTGGTATTCCTTCGGGTTCATTAGGTAATGGTGGTAATGGTGATCGTCGTTTCCATACAGTACTAACAAATGTATGTACAAATCGTTCTTGTTCTTCTGTTTCAATACTTCCAGGTCGTAATTGTCGTAATTTATCAATGGCTTCACCAGCTGACATAAATGGTTGTGTCCATTCTTGAGCTGCTGGTGTTTGAAAACCATAAATAGCTAAATAACAAGCAATCATTGTGCCAGCTCGACCTTTTCCACCACCACAATGAATTAATAATGGTGTTTTAGTTGGATCATTAATTAAACGAAAGAATAAATCAACTTGTTCAATTGTTGGTGCTCGATAATTTTCAATAGGAAGATGTGTATGGGATATTGTTTTATTAAAAAACCATTCTTCAGGTAAAGGTTTTTCTTCTGTTAATGTAACTATATGTCGAATACCAATATGAGCAGATGCAAGAACATCAATATCACGTTCATGTCGAGGAGTTGACATGATAGATAAAAAAAATGGAACAATCCAACGAAAATAACGTGGTAAGGAAAATATTTCTAAATGAAAAACAAGTAATTTACATTAAAATACAGAAATTAAACATAGAGTTTTTAATTCATGATTTTCAGTCTAGCACATTACATGAATTTTTTGTTTTTCACAGTTGATTTATTTCAATGTGGTTTGAAATAGGTATACTCTATTTATTTATTTTTTGTTAATCAGCTACCTAAAAATATTAGACTAAGTTTTCAACATCGTATCTGTAAAGAATAGAACTTCTTTAGTCTTAAGAGAAAAATGCTCCAACTGATTAATCACTTTGAAGTCAAGACTCTGTACATTATGCAGATTTATATGAGTTATGAATACCCTGAAAAGAATTCTGACAATTCATTTATTGCTATAAAAATATTACATTTTTACGGTATTTTTTTAAATCAACACTGTGGTCTTCCTTAGAAATAGTATGAAAATCCATCTCGGAATTTCGACTTGAAATTTTGAATAGAAAGAAACCTTAATCGGCATAGTTTACTGTAAAAGTTTCTTATCTGTTGTTTTGTTCTACTCTTGAAATAAGAAAGTCAAATTTGCCTGTGTATATGAGCATTGCAAAAGACAAACTTTTATTATATCTGCATCTTAGGATAAGAACAACGAAATATTCTTTTCAGTGTATTTATACTTCATAAGGGTCTACAGAAAGCACGTAATCTTGACTCAAACACGATTATTTACTTGGAAGACTTCACTCGTTAGACAAGAAAAATTTAGCTATTTAATTTGTATTTAGTATGATAACGAGTACGTTTGGAAGCGAGCTAAAATGTTTATGTAGAAGATCAGAATTGAATATATAATAATTGAGAGTAGTATTTTTATAAAGACTATTCATAGAAAATTCAATCATAGTTTTTTACTCTAGAATAAGAAAATTCTTATAAATTATATTGCATAAAGGTTAACTCAATTAAGAGTAACTCATCAGTTTCCAGAGAATTACATTTTACTTCTTATATCGAATAGACTGATTAAACTATGTTGAATAAATACGATACATTTTTCTGTTATATTTTTTTCAACACTATGAATGTATCTGTCGATGTGTTCTTTTCTAAACTTAAATATTGATCCATCTTGCAGAATTTCTTATTATTCTATTGGTATTTGTTTTCATCCCTCTCTTTTGTGTTCATTTTCAATTAAATAAAATATTAATATCTACCTAGATTTTGATTTCCGTGTCTTGGATCAATAAAAGGTACAAGAAGATGTTCACGTGGATTTTGATGAAATTGTGGTTGTTCATCTAAATAAATATTCATAAAACGTTGTCGAATTATTTGTGTCCATGGTGTAAATAAATTTATTTTTAATTCTTCTGGAATTTGATCTAATTCATTTTCACCAAAAAGACATTCCCATTCGGTATAAATTGATGCACAGTGAAAAATTTTTTTACAACAATAATCTTGAATTTTTTCATTCTCTTGTCCATCAGCAAGATTCATTGTTTGTGCATAAGCTAACATTGCTAATTTATATTGTTCATTTCGTCTTGCTATATCACCTAAACGTAACCAACCTTTTTCAGAATCAGGAAAACGAATACACATTTCTCGTGCATAAATAAATGCTTGATCATATTGTTCAGATAAATTATATGATAAAACAAGATGATCAATAGTATTTAAATTAAGATTTTCCAATGAAAATATTGTACATAATGAATTAAGACTTTTATCAAGTGAATGATTATCATTATCACTTAATGTTATATGAAATTGTTTACAAGATAGACCATATTTTTTTCGAAAAATATTTGCTGCATTCCAAATAATTACAACCCAACAAACACCTTTGGGATCACCACCAAGACCAAGAGAAAATATATGTTTTGTATCGATTTTTGTTGCATTGTCATATAAATTATCGATTTTATTTGATAAATCTATTGTTAATTGACGTAATTCATCTTTAGTTATTAAAGTTATATGATAAGGAGATGATGGTACTGTAGTAATACCAGCACTTGTGACAACTTCATTTGCTATAGTATCAATACGAGGACCAAACGCACCAATATAACCACCGCCACGTTTTATAGCTATACTATTCTCAGCCATAATGATACTCTTTTTATTACTACGGAAAGAAAAACAAAGGTTGATTTCACGTGTTATTTCAATATCCAATTAAAAATCTAATGCAAATAAACAAAAAGAAATAGTATTTACCGATAGTAAGATTATATCTGACAACAGAGAACCAATACGTTTACTATTGATTTCGATTTGTTTCTATAATATAATATATATTGAAGATGTTCGTCTGAAATTTCATAATGACAAGTAATAACTTTTGATGTTATTGCACAATACTGAATGGTCACACTAAACAATCCTTTGTTTTTCATGTCTTGCACAATAATGTAGTGTTATTGCATCGTTTCTGTTCTCGTTTTCATTCAGTCACGAGTATGACAGAAAGAAAAAATAACATGAGTCAGATAGAGAAAAGAAAAGAAAAAAACACCACGCGAACTATTATTGACAACTTTGGTCTGTGCCTTTCTGGAGAGAAGGCTAACGTAAAAATACTATGATTTACGCGGAGAAGAATATTCTAAAACTTATTTCGTTTATAAACCATTAAACTAGTCAGGTCTTCCCATAGAATGGAACAATTCCATTCTATCCCATACGTCCCATGGGATGAAATTCTTTGCAAATATTCCATGTCTCAAGGGATGAAACTGCAATTTTTTTGAGAATCGTTTCATTCCTTCGTTCCATGAAACAAACAAATTTTATGTAAGACTATTCTGTTGCTAAAAACGGTACAATTGCTTTGATATAGATCTCGTGCTCGTCTTCTCGACAAGAATAAGTGAGAAAAAACAACTTCAATAGGTGGTCAAGGACTGCAATAATTATAACATGACACAACAGAAAATGATGATGCACCAACAGATCAAGAAAGGATGAAGCTTGATTTACTGTAATAGTAACAAGTGATTTGTTTTTGTTTTTGCCTATTGCTGATAAAACGTCTCTAAATAATTCGTCCTATATTGTTGAAAGTGAAGCCCAACGGCTTCAAAACGTAGTGAGAATCAAAGTTGCGGTTCGTGTTAGTAAAACTGAAAATGGCTCTAATTTCGATTCCTGAAAATTGGAACTGAAACTGTTCATCCAGTATTGAACACCAAGCAACTAACTTTAGTATTTTCTGAAATTCCAAAGTTTCTTTTCGCGAAATTATTCATATTCTTAATTAACAAAAGCACTTTGTTGAAATTATAGATGAAAAAAAAAAGAGAAATCATTTTCATATGAAGTAATTATATGAAACTTCTTATTATATCACAGTGCACAAAAAAATTGATATAATTGTTTTCTGTCTTTTTTCATGATTATCATAACAAAACTTAATGTCATTTGCAAATTTTTTGAATTTCTTAATTACTATCATTCTCGTATTTATTGATTGTTCTCGATTATAATGCGAAACTATACATGATGAGTTTTCAAGCACAGACAACATCAGCACATAAAATTTCTAGAAAAATTATAAAAGTAATGAATGGATGCTCACTTCCAGTTCAAGTATAAGTGAATAAATTATTTGTTTATTACTTTGCATTACAAACGGGATTCAATGAAGTGAATAGATGAAGATTTCGTTTGTATATTAATCACAGAAAAACAAAGAAATATTGATAATATTGATTGTCATTAAAATTTTTTGGTTCTAACAATTTCGTTTACCAGAAACCGAAAAAAAACGGTTCGAGCTTCGGCTCTTGGTTCCTTTGTTTTTTTAGAGCCACCGAGTTCTAGGTGAAAATCAATTTTACCAATGTTATTCGATAAGCTCGATCACAATTTTGTCTCCGATAATCATATCTTCCTCATCTTCAACTTCTGATGCTGCATAGGTGTTCATGAATATACAACTAAACAAATTACATGCTTACGCAGAAAGGACTCATCGATCAATACAACTATAAAGAATTCAAAAAGTAATATATCTATTTCTTAATGGACACTTTCCATTATTTCCATCAAAAATAAAATAAAAAGGAAGAATTTGAACAAAATCCAAACTTTGTTAGTTGTCAATAATGTTTTTATAAGGGTCACACGAGAGTAGGTATGAATTGATCAATCAGCAGTCGAATAAATTTTCATCGTTTTAAAAAGGTACTTGATGATTGAAGTGTCATATATCCCATCCCATGGAGCAGAGATTCAAAAGTTTTGTATTCCATACCGTTCCACACGAAGCTCTGATATGAACTAGTATTTAAAGAAAATGAAGCTATTCATCTAATATAAAGTTAGTAGAAGCCATAGACTGAGACGAGTTCAAAAAATCAAGACTGAGCTTTCCTTGATTCAAGCTGAGTCGAGTTGAGTTGCAGAGTATCGACTAAAAAGATATGCATCAGTCACTATTGATCATAATTTCATTGACATGTAGATATCCACAATTGATTTCTTTCTCGGCTATCTTTATAACTATAGCTGTCAGATTTCAAAAGCCTGTCCTTTTACGAGCCATACGAGTTACTTAGATTTATCACAAATCTAGTCGACGAACATTTTCAATGTTTTAAATGATCGGCCACTCGCTCCCTATGATGTGCATCTATTATAGATTGTCTCGCGAAGTACGTTGGGCTGAAGCTATCGGATGTTGACAGCATTGGAGTGCATGACAATTGTGCATATGGAATGAGTAATATATATAGGGGAATATGACAGATGAAGATAATATACAATAACCATTGAGGAAATTTGCGATTAGATTCGAGCAAAACCTTTCGGAGTAGAAGCAGGTTAAAGCCTGGCATGAAGCGCCAGAAAATAACCAAGTGCTATTTTTTTGACTTTCTATTGTCCACATCAATTGAAACATTATTTCAATCCCTTACTAGTATCACTCACGAAAAATATTTTTTGAAGCGTTTGAAGAGTCGAGTTCTGCATGGTAAGGACATATGGGAAGACAATTCTCAGCAGGATATCAAATCAAGATCCTTTGACATATTTGTAATAGAGTACTCAACAATATGTTTTTCTGACAACTGATTCACTACACTTATTCTTGGGACTTCGTTTATTCTTTTGGAACAAATGCGATTGTTATATCCGTAAATCTAAATGATAAAAGTAAACGATACTGACTGTTTTGAACGATATCAATGTGTATTTATTTTCGAAAGGCTTTCTATCCTGGTTATTTAAAACTTGATCGATATAATCAAAAATTATTTCGAAATTAAAGAAAACTTTTCCACAACAAAATCATTCTATTGTCACAACGAAATTTTGCTTAAATGTGATACTAAAATATTGAATTAGTGTCTATGTTGTTTTAATAGAATATATTGAACCAAACTGTAAAATAAATAAGATCATCAGAAAATATAATACAAATTTTCAAAACGAATACATCTTTTAAAACGATACTAACGAAAACTTATGTGGAAAAAAAACGTTTTACTGATGACATGAATGAATTAGTTTCATAAGGACAGAAATGTTTATAGGTAAAAAGTTCACTCTAGAAACAAAACTTGTTCAGTAACATTAAGAATATAATGAAAGAGAATGGTTGTCTTGAAAAACTTAATGATAAGTAATAACACAGATCATTTAATGAACTCTCATATAAAAAGAATATTTTTCTGTTTGGTTTCATTCAAATTTCATTGAAATTTTCCAGTTTATTCTATTAATGAATTTTTATTCGATAACAATCATTGAACAATTTTATATACCCGTTTTCTATTGATCATTACGTGAATCATTTGAATAAGAATGTAATAATAAACCGGTTGTTTATGTATATATATGATCTAATTATTCGATAGGCAACCGATTATAAGTTGAATGCGAATAGAATACACTTTCGATACAATGTCATTCTTATTTAAGTATTCTTGTGTGAAAAACAACGAATTATTTTTCAATTTTTTTTCTGCAGAGAAGACATTATTATTTAGTTTTTGTTCAATAAGCTATAATAAATATTTAATGACCACTGACAAAACTTACTATAGATTTGATATTAGAAACCATCGTACAGTGGATGCAAGATATGTTCATACAATTCAATTTTATATCATATATGTTCACTATAGGTACTTAGTCGATATAAATTCATTAAAACTTTATTGTTTCAACCAATAAATAAATAAATATGCATCACAGGTTCTTTACGATTACAATTAAAAATATTTATGATGATCTAAAATTACATAATCAAAAAATTAAGCAATATATGCTAAATAAAGTTGTCGGGAACGACTTATTGCTGCATTAGCAATAATACCAGAGTTAAAATGAAGAAATGTATCAATTGGTGCCACCATTGCGTAATCAGCTACAATTTGATCACGTGTCGATCCTGCCGCACGTAAACATAGATAAATAGGACCAAAGATAAGAAATAAACATGAGATAACACATAAAACACGAACTAATGTTGAATTTGAAAAACGACTTAGTTTTGATGATGAACGAGCTGATATTCGATTGTTTTCCATAGGAAAAGTCTACAAAATTATAAAAAAGAAAACAGATTTATTTTCAATCAATATCGAATATTGTACAACTTACAACATTGATATGAGCTCGATAACCTGTTGAATAAATCAATGCTCGAATTTTATCTCTTAATTCTTGAAAATTCCATCCAACTAATTGTTTTTGACATTTAATCTCTTTAATATTTTTTTCTGAACGTGTATATTGTTCAAGAGCATCTCTGAATAACACACTTTCACCAGTTGCAATTGTTTTTTTCGATGGAACAACAGCTACACGCCACCATTGTTGTGTTATATACGTTGCTAAATCAATAGTAAAATTAAAATCAGTCACATTACGAGTATGATGTACAGCATGCGTATGATAATGACCATCTGGTGAACGACGTTGTTCATATGTTGTATAATGCTATGAATAATAAATTCGTATCACTTTTTCAAATAGATTTATACAATACCTCAACATGATAACCATGAATGTTAACAGCTAAAGATGGTTTTTCATTGAGATATGTCATAAAATAAAGCCATAATTGATCAGGATTTTTATCAAGAAGTGGATCAAATGAAAGAACACCTTCTTTTTTACGTTCAACTTCTGCTCTCGATGGTTCAGTATATGGAGTAACTTCATTATAATGTAAAACAGCATTATTCGGTACTATTGATATATCAAAATAGTTAGGTGGTAAATCGCCTATATCAGGTGCAGATGGATTTGAATATTCATTATAATTTGGTGCATCTTTATTATTATTTGGCATTAACATATTTACATCTGAATTTGGAACAGCATCTGAAGGAACTGTCCATACAGGTGTATTAGCTGATGAAATATCGACATTAGTAAAACTAGTTGGTTCAACCTTATATTGTGCCATCTTGATTATTAAATGCTCTTCTGTTTGTGCTCTTCTCAAAAGTGAGTTTATATAAAGGTGTTAGATAAACTGATAAAATAAACATTTACACAAGCATCTTTGATATCATCGGGATTCATAGACACTGTAATTTCAGCTATGTGTTGTAAGACAACTATGACGTAATTGCCCTTTAAAATTATCAACACAGATGTTGACAAAGCAAAAGCATTCAACTTACACAGTCGTAAGAGTTTTAATTTCAAAAAGCAACTCGATTTATCATAATTAGGAATGAAGAAAAACTGTTTTAATGTTTAATGTTGTATCTAATTTGTGATAAGTATCATGCTTGAAATCAATCGGTTATAATAAAGCGCCTTGGATATCGTTTCTAATTTATCTTGTCTTGTATTTTGAATCAAGAAAAATTTCACATTCTCTAGCTCATAAAATTCGATCTTGAGTTTCCAGAGCAAGTTGAAAATATTATTTAGCCTCCTTTTATAGTACTAGATTCAAGTGAACATTGTAATTTTCTTCATATTTAGTCAGAGAAATACGTCATTCTTTTATCGATTTGCTTGTGATGTTTAATGCATATTCTATATGGGAAAGTATGCTAGACAACAGTAATAAATTCATCATTTTAAGAATAAAAATGAAAATGATACCGTCACGCTAACACATTGTTGCACTTGGACTGTAAGTGCCAGTGCGTAAAAAATCGTATAAACTAAGAAATAAAGCAAACGAAGCTTTATAAGACATACCAAGCAACAAAGTCACTTAAATTTGTAAGCTTATTACTATTGAGCTATCAAGTTTGTGTTTGAACAATCTCTTCGTTGTTATCTCTATAACAATTTTCATTTCACCTTTAAGCAGTACTATTTTTTTGTTGTTCGATAGAGTGAAGTACTGTCTATTCAAATATGAATTAAATTTTATATTTCGTTTCTAAATAAAGAAGAAAGCATTATTTCAATAAAAAGAATCATCGATCATTTTAGCATCTGTTTTCCAAACTCATACAAACATATTTTCAAGTTTTCTTATGTCGAGTACGAATTTGTCTCAAACATGTTGACACTAAAATATTCGCTTGATTGAGCTCTTCGAATGAAAAAATGTTGATGCAGTTTGGAGATGATCAAGTATATGCTGGTACCTTTTCCATGGAATTGCCTACATATTTTTGGAGCCAATTGATTACGTTACAGAATATGGCTATAACAACAACAACGTCTACATATGATTCGATTTCATGCAGCAAATCCCGTCAGAATGGTTCTTCACAGATTTAGTATGTCATTATGCAAGTTGGATTTCATAGTTGTATCATTGTAATCATTAAGACAACTATAAGTTCAGCGTTTTCTCCTCAAGTCAATCTCAATTATACATAATGAGTTGTACTTGACAGAATTTATACTATTTGACAACACGAAGAATTCATCTCAATAAAAATTCGATGGCCTATAACTTTATCAGGCTTTTCTTCAACTCTAAAACGAAACTCATGTTGGCTGTGGATATGGGTTTGGTGGTGTACGGGTGCAACAACGTTTTGATCCTGGTCGTTGTCTGAACACCCGTTGGGTTATGCGTTCGGCTAGTTAGCGATGTGTAGATGTGGAAGTATTATCGGTCGTAGTTATGCATGTCATAGTATGAAAGGGGTATCGTTACACCTATGGAGTGTCTATCTTTGCGTGTATGAACATCGACATAGGTCTAAATATTTAATATGGATGCTTCGAAACACAAGAACATATACACCGAAACTCCACACTCTCACTTCAGTCTTTGACTATATTAATGCATAATTAATAATGTTTTCTAATGTGATAATCATGACAATGTAAACTGCATTTAACTATCTGTTTTGAAAAGCGAAATACGTTTTTGGCGTGATGCCAAAGCACTTGGAATATAAGAGTCGGACAAATCTGGTTTTCAAGAGAGCACACGATTCGAAAGTGTCAATTTGAATCATACTTCATCATAATAATTTATTGTTGGCTAGTCATAATAGTGAAATGATTACCATTTCTTTTACCAGCTGAAATTTTAAAACATACTTGATTATCTATCTGTCATAGTAAAAGATGATGTGTATGCGCAGAAATGATTGGATTTATATTTGACTACTTTTAAGTCCTAAGACGGATCAGTCAATACGAGTTGTTCGGGCAATTTAATCTTAAAATAATGTTCTGTTTGAAGAATATAGAGTAATTTGGAGATATTGGCTGATATTACATTCTTGAAGAACCAACGTGTTCTGGTTACTATTGAAGACGTTTTAGTCTGGTTGAATCACTTGTCTTTGACTGATTTATAATTGTTTAGCAATATTATTCAGTTACTGGTAACGTTTCATATTGAAGTTTTCAACCCACTTTCTGACTTCTTTCTTTTTTATTATTCTTCAGTTTTATTGACTAATCTATATAGGATGAACACAAGTAACAGACTAGAAATGACTGGACTCAGGAGCATGCCTTGCAAAAGCCACTAGTGATGACGAGATACTACCAGGACTTGTTTTTTTTTAGGATTTAATTTTTCTACGGAATTTATTTATTTATTAACGACTTATTAATCATGTCAATATTTAAGTGAGATGTAATTCAGGTATTCATCTATATACTAAATTCAGTCAATATATCAGTGCATCCACACTCCAAACATGCATTTATGTACTGAGGAATTGTGTGAGATTTAACTCAAAATGTTTAGGAACGTATTGAAAAATCACCGTAAATCAAAAAAATAATAAATTCCAGCAACTGCGAGAATGCTTACTTATTTTTGCTTTGATTCAAACGTCTCTTTCACTAGTGCGTTGGTGAGACTAACAAAAACTAAAATAATTACTTCATAATGCAAAATGCTATGAACTTTTGCAGATGTAACTCTCACAAAAACGATGACAGAACTCTCAAGATCTAAAAATGTAAAACCGATTCGAGAAAAACGAATTCAACAATGAGGTGCTAAACTTCTAATGCCATTTTCGCCCACGAAACGAACACTAAAAAAATCTATCTTGTTCTGAAAAAGCTCATGCGAACAACAGGAATAAAACAAAGCCTAACTCTATTGTTAACTACCTGATTAGTTGCTTAAGAAAGAACGAAATAAATCGTAGTACTCGTTACCATAACAATCATTCTCCTTCATGTGAGATGCTCTTATTTTAGTTCGGTTAGTTGACAGTAGCAATACAAAAAAATAACAAACATCACCAAGAAACGACTAAAAAGACAACTTCGAGAATCTGAAACCTATGATGGTGGATATCAAACGAATATTGATATTGCTACTTCTCACAAGTTTAATTCAGAAAAAAATCTATTGATACTTTCAACAAAAATCTTTCATCTGGATCGAATATTTTCTGAAATGAATCTCAAATTGATCAAAGTTTATTGTTAATCAATTATTTTCATTAAAAGACATGTCTCTATCACCATCAACAGCATTTTAGAAAAACTTCATGGCCAAAATTATGATAATGCCGGAGAAGAGCGAGTTTATTGACGTCGTTCTCGTAGCACTATTGCAAAGATCTGTTTGACAACACCATATCCCATTATTGAACGCACTCGCTGCTGCACATTTTGATAAGAGACTTCGGGTCACGATCGGTCCAATTTTGGTTTTCTATTTAAATTAAATGAACGATAATTCATATGAGAAAGTTAAAACTCACTCACCACGCAATATTGATTGTTTGCTCCTTCCATTACACCAGCACTACTTACTTGAAACGGGTCGTTGCAGCCAGTGCACGAGTAGCATCGAAGACCATTTGTCCATTGACTTAAAACTAAAACGATGGAAAGCTTATTATCTAACAATTGAAGTCTCATTGTATCAATTTTCTACCTAGAAGAAGGAAGCAGATGGAGAACGAATGTCTGAGAGTCAACATGTTAAGACTATGTATGCGCTAACTATATTATCGTTTCGTATGCTACAAATTTTATAATCATATGCTTCTCTTTTCTACGCGCTTACATGCTCAGGATTAGTGGTCGAAGCACAAGAGAAGCTTTTAAGACGCATGAGCAAACAAAAGCTTTAATCGAATCGTTTCGTCAAC
>CAJNOP010000004.1:5768938-5812233 GCA_905250075.1 Rotaria sp. Silwood1
GTGTGGAGAAAAAGCAAGAGAGAAGACGTGTTCCTTTCTCAACAGTCTATTCTAAACCTCTACCTTTTTCAATAGAATATCAATTATTCAGATCATGTCCGTCAAAAACTACGTTTTATTCCTAATATGTGAGGCTTGCCGGTTTTTTCTGCAGAAGTATTCAACATCATGATGACATTTGACATGAAAAAGATAGTGTTGCTAAGAAACCGAACTTTTCCACTTGAAAACATTTTGCTAAAATTGACAAAACGATTAAAACACCATTCAGGCAATTTTTCACGAACAAGAACAATATCTCATACAAGCGATTACGCAATAATCTCGATTTCAACGATCAAATAAAAAGTACCATTCATTTGATTGTATAGACAAGTTATCATATCAGATTATTATCAATGAGATTGAGGTCATGGATCTGGATACGATGGTCTGTTTGCATGAGGGTGTGTGTGAATGTGAACGTACGTGAAGTTTGGATGTGGATCTAGATCTGAATGTAGTGATGAGTATGTATATCGATGAGTAGGAGAAAGCGTGATAAAGTGAGTTTTAGTTTGATTTATGAGGTTCGCGATGAAGCGGTGACGCTCACCTTTTATTCTTGTGCTTTTTACTCTATCAGTTTTAGTGTTCACTGTCAAGTTCAATTTATTCATTCTGAATTCCATATAGCAGAGGTAGCAACTGACAAAATTATTATCCTCGACAAATATGATTTCTTCTGCTCTAGATCTTCACAGTAGCTGCCCGAAAGTAATCTGTGACACAAGCAGCCTCTCAGCACTTTTTTGTGCGTTGTTCAGAGAGAGTAATAGTCAATGTCCTCCGTATGTATACGGCATCTAACAATAGAGGATAGTAAACTGTTTTCATCGATTATTTTAAAAACCGATCAGGCTAACTTTCATGATTGGATCGAACTTCTATATGTTGCTAATAGTATAAAAACATTCAACACAAAATATCGGTGAATTAAAAATCTTGCAAGAATACTATTTCTAGGTCATAATATTGAACTTTTTACACGCCTAATCTGTAGATTTCGATCAGAAAAATTACAATTCTGAATGTGTATATGAATGTCGGCCTGTGTCAAAGTTATGTAAAGAATATTCACACACATATTCACAATTTCACCAATATCTACACTGAAATTGCAATCGCACATATCTACACCCCACATCCTTCATTGATCCAATTTGTTCGATGTCCTAAGATCAATGTAACAGCTCCTCTGATTTGCGTCAACAACTTCTCTTCTCTACACTTGTACTATGCTTGAATTCGATATCTGCTTTACTTTGTTGTTTCGATGTGTAGATAATACCTTTTTTTTTACACTCTTTCCTATTAGCTCTTTCATTGCTATTTTTTTAGTAGATTTCCTGTTGCATGCTCTAAGTAATGTCGGTGACTTTCATAAATTTTTCTAAATATTGGTTTCAAGATTGTTTGCATAAAGAATCTTCAAACGATATTGTACTTCGATCTGAAATCGGACACTTAAATTGGAATTTTTCCTGAGTTTGTTACAAAGAAACTTGAGGTAATTGCATTTATTCTCTTTGTGAGTTCAGAAACTAATCATTACTGTCGCACTCATAATTCCATGGTCAGGATTTGACTAGTTTGAGTTAGATATGTGCAGATTTCTTACTTAGTTCAGCTACATTTTGTTTATTAGGATGTCATTGAATCAAGCTTTTGATCGATAGTTTGGATGAGAACAAATCCAATATTTTGATTTTCACTGTAGAAAAACAATTCGTGTCAAATACATATTGCTGGCTTGGTAGTAGTTGACATGTCGATTACTGTTGTCATTGTGTATACCGTAGTCTGTATTTGCCGAATATGGATAAATTTGTTGAATAATTCTCTACGACTAACCTTTCATCCAGGTCATCATCAAGGATAAGAATATTTCGTCCTAAAAATGCGTTGGTGCAATTTTACAGGTCTTCCTAGAATCGATATTTTCCTACGTTGTTTTTATATGGTGTAGGGCCATCAATAACAATGACGATTATTGTTGATTTGTCTTTCATATGTTCTATCATCATGCATTTTGATATCTTTTCTGATAAATACAGTTGTTTTATCAGTATAGAACTTATGAGCAAAATCAATAACACACTTTTATTTTGCTGCCACTACTGCTGAAGAATATGAGAAGTGCTATATATTATATCATTCATCGTTATATAATACATGCTGAGTTACCTTTATGTGTGCCAATGATGTTTTTGAATCACTACCAGAGCGATATTAATTTAATAGAAACCCTTTACATACTCACGATTGAACAGCATACTTCTATCCAAAGTGGTTATTCCAATTTTTATTTTCGAAATCATTGTGAGATTGGCTTCGAATAGCTAGTCGTGAAGCGCTTTACTCGAACCCATCTTAGGTCTATATAGAATGTTATCTATCCGATACAATGCGAACGTGAAACGTTGGATATTATTAGATTAAAATGGGTCATTCAATTTGAATACGAATCTATAATTAGTCTATCTCCTATGGACTCATATTCATTCAGATTAAAAGATATAATGAATCGAACCGTTATGATATTCAATTTTCTTTCGCGATTGAAATAGAAAGGCCCTTCATTTCAAAAAAAGAAAAGGAAATTACTGAAAAATAAGGAAATATTCTTTCTAGTGTTTGACACAATATTTAGTAGATACAGAATTAATTAAGGAAATAAGGATCATTTCAATTTCCTAAACATTCCTAAGAAAATTTCTTTATATTTAACATTTTCATATGGAAAATTAGAAATTATATTCAACCAATGATTATGTGTCAAAAGTTTCCTACTTATGATTTTTTTCTTATCAATATAAAAGATACTTTTATCCTAACAGAATTTTCAATTAGTAAATAACATCTGATATAATACTCTTTTATTAGAAAAATGAGTAAATATTATCCCGAAAAATATTTCATGTGGAAATTGTATCTTGTGCATTCTCAAGTTATATGAAATAGATTGTGTTTAGTATCCTGAACACGACAATAGTATATAAAATATTCATTCAATGAACATGAATGAATGTCTTTGAAAAGTTACATTACTGTCAACATAATTCACTTGAAAATCTTAATTTTCACTTATCATTAAATTTGATGTAGAGCAATAAATTTCCGTTTGAATCTAATTGACATTTTTTTTATTTAATACTTTTCATCTTATTATTATTCTTGAATCAAGAAAAACACTTTTTATATAAGTATTATATATACACTGACAGTCACAAGACAAAAAAAAGAAATAAAACAAAAAGAAAAAAAAAGAAAACAACCAAATATGTTTATATAAAGAGATGGAAGTGACAAAAAAAAACAAACGAATATGTATTTTTTCTTCAAGCATATAAACATGATTATCAATGACTTAAAGTAAAGTTCATTGTGTATGTTAATTAATTGAACTACAAGAAGAAAAAAATTAATTATTCACAAAATAAATCATTATCGTTCAAGATCGCTTGTATCAGCAGTTAACATTTGATATAAGACTCGATCAGACATACAACCTCGAATGAATTCTTCTTCTGTAATGACTCTATAGAAAAAAAAAGATATCTATGTAATAGAAAAAATCATTAAGATACTTACCCATTTTTATCTTCGTCCTATTAAAAGAAATTGTTTTAAATATATTAGTTATTTCACAAAAAATCAAATATTGAGAAAAAAAATTATCTTACCATAACAGCAAATATTTGAGCTGTTCGACTTTCGGGTGTATCACTAGGATCACGACCTGCAATGGCGCCATTCGATGCATTTTGTGTAACACCAGCACCGAGTAAATCATAAATAGACTATATAAAAAATAAAATATTCTGTCTATAATCAAATTGTGTATGTCTTACTTCAATAATTTTTAACATTTCTTGTCGATCAATACTTCCATTTGAATCAATATCATACATTTTGAAAGCCCATTTTAATTTCTTTTCAGGATTGCCTTTTGCTGAAAAAAGAACGATTCTTGTTTTTTAATTCATTATCACATATTCAAACAATAAATCATACCTGTAATATTAATTGCCATTAGAAATTCTCTATAAAAGACAAAAACCTATTATTGTTATTCAACAATCGACATTATCAATGTTTTAAGATAATAATGAAAGAGAAAGACAAATTCGAACATAATAGGAATAATCGATTAGAATGAAAGCATTTGCTTATGTCGACATAATGATTGATCGATTTTCATATGTTCATATCAATAAACAACATAAAACGGAAATAGTCAAATATGTAGGATTTATGAGATGAATTCTGATGTTAATATATTTACGAAAGAATTATAAAAACACAAGCTTACTTAAAATCAATTTTGCCGGAATTATCAGCATCAAATGTACGAAATATATGTGTACAAAATGCTTCAGCTTGTCCATTGGGAAAAAATTGGCGATAGACTTGAATGAATTTTTTTCTTGTCAATTCACCATTGGGACAATCGAGCTAAAGAAACAAATACAAAAAACAAAAGGAAAGATTTATTATTCTAATAATGACAAGCATAAGATTAATGTCAAAATAGAAATGTGCATTGTCTTGTGAATGATTTCTTTTCAATAGTAGTTAGCTTTGTTCATTTCAATAGATACACATAGTCAAACTATATTCGTAGTTTGATGGAAAAGAAAAACTAATGCGTTTGCAGCAATAATAACGATTTTTTTTTTCTTGTTTTATTTTTCCAAAGGGACACTATTATCACTTGTCGAAGCATTAATCCGTTGAAATATATCATGTTACTTGTTAACATATGATCATTTTTCTATTTATTATCTCAAATAAATATTCGCATAATTAGACATATTCAATAATCGTTTTTGTTTTACATAATAAAATTCAATTATTATTTTTGTTCTTATGAATAGTATTCTTCATTGTTCTTTTTGACATTTAAAAATTAATTTCTGTAGTCTATTTGAAGCATCAATTCACTATGAAACATAAGATGTACTCGTAACTTTTTCCTTTGTATCTACTACTGATTTCATAGGTTACTTCTTAGGAGCGTGTAGAATATGATTTCACATGGGAAAAGATGATTGCATTGTAGGAGAAAATATTTGAAAAACATCTCATGAGAATATTGTTATTTTTTCCCATTAGAAATGAATTCTCTTTTATAAATAACGTCTCATCACTTCAATAAGAGTATCATCTACTAAGAATATATTACAAGCTATAGATTTAAAAAAAAACAACAGATATGCATTTTCTTTCTTTATAATATGTGATAACAGAGTTAACTATCAAAAAGATCAATTCATACTATATGAATAATTTAAAATATATTATTTTATGTCATACGACACAATACATCAACAACGTATTTATCTACAAGAAAACTAAACCGTATAGGAAACTCGTAAAAAAAGCAATGCATGCTGTAATATGCAAATGTTCTGATATTTTTCGTTTATTGACAGACAATTTCTCTTCCGTTATAATTCTAAACGATGATCATTAAATCCTTTTATAGATTATTTCTATTGAAATACAAAAATACAACGATATTTCTAAAATAAACATGACAAGAAATAGGAAATTGTAAAAAGAAAGGTCATATGCTTAATACATTAGAATATGGTTTCTTTTATGTTCTGTTCAATCGTCAAAATTTAATCAATATTCTACTGTTCTTCATGGAAGAATGGTTTTCTTTTCCTCACATATTGAAATTATCATTGTTTATGTTCATTCATCCGGCGTCATTCTATCTACTGGGATTTTGAAGAACATTAACGTTATTTGATGATTATAGCTAGCATTAGTAAATCGATCGCTCTTCTTTGTTTCGTGTCTACTGTCTTTTTTCTTTCTTTTTTTCTTCGTCTCTATATTCATCGATTAAAAATCGAGTTGTTTGCTTCTCGTATTGTTTTCTCAATATAGAGAGAGATTTATTTGACTAGCAAGACAGTGTATGGATCAAACGAAAATATAATTATATATTTAAATTTATTAGCCGTTCTCGATCTATGTCGATGATTATTCATTGTTTCCGTATACATATTTTAGTCTTGTTTGATACTCTATCTAGAAACTGCCGCCAAACGATGTGATCTACGAACGGCACATCTTATGGCACAAGTACTATAGGCAACAAAAAAAAATCATCTATACAAAACGTTTTGTTATATTAATTTACGATTTATCATGGGAAATCGTAAGAGAATGAGAATGAACGCGACAGCATTTGTTTTTATCATCAATTTTGTTTCTATGATTATTGCACATACACTAATTGCTCCTTTTAACCTATATTTGAAAGTGAAAAATGGTAAAAATGAATAATTGAATGAACAATAAGTTTATGCAAATCATCGGAAAAGAAAAAAACCTCGATAGATGATGAGGATGACAAACAATATGTGTATATATGCTTGTTCGATTGACTTCTTGACTCAATTCTTCTTTTTTTTGAAAACACACATGCATCCTTATAGGATGTTACTAATGGCTATGAAACGAGAAACTAATTCGGGCTAAATTCATCTTTAGATGTAGTCAACTGACAAAGTCAGAGGAAGAAGAGGAGTTTTTGTAGTTCGCTTTGCGTGTCCTATTATCATAGAGACGAGACGCAATGAGGCAAAAAAAGCGTGAGTAGGGAAATGTAAGTCCGGAGTGGTTTGAACATCATTTAGTCCCTAACGTAGTCTCAAACAGGAAAAGCAATTTCACAGTACCGATGAACCATATGATTATTTGATGTGCATATAAGAAGAAAGAAAAAGAGTTACTTTTTTTTATGTTTTTGTTTTTTACGCATGTTATTTTTATTTATACTTACAATAAAACCTTCATACCATTCAACAATTTGATCCTTCGTAAATTCTGTATTTTCTTCAAGAAATTCTAAATCTGCTTTGGATAATTTCTTTTTAGATGAAACACAACCCATGTTCTTCTTTATAATAGTTTTTTTCAAGTTGATAATAAATAATACGCATTGCTCAATTAATCAGAATGGCATGGACTATATTGAGAAGAAGATCAACTACAGATAGAGTTTAGTTTTCTCAGTGATATTTCAAGTTGTTCCATTTTGAGAAAGCGGGACTAACTCTTTGACGGTTTTCTCTCTTCTCTTTGTCTTTCTCTCTCTCTCTTTCCTCTCTTTCTCTGTTTTTTTTGCGCTCTATCAATGCGTATGTGTGTGTGTTTGTTTGGATGATTTTCTCTCTTTCACTGTTTTCTTCTTGGCTTTTTTTAGAAGTAGAAAAAAAAGAAAAAAGAAAAAAAAAGCCATGTCTCCGAAACAATATGGAGGTTGAGATGGGCGGATGAACGATCCTTCCCTTACATCTTCATCATTGCATCCATCACTCAAATTCATAATTCAATTGACAAATACATATATTAGTCGTCGATGTCATCATTCTTCTCGTCATCTATCGGGTTTCTATTGCGCTTTCATATATAATGATGACGATGGCAGACACAAAAAGTGGCTAAGAAAAGAAATACATTTTCGGAAGAGTAATTCTTATCTTTATTCTTTTAGTTGAAACAAAATAAAGAAGACGTATTACTCCACAATATTAAGTTTATCTTTCTTTTATTTCAAAATTTTTCTTATATGAAAGGAAATAAGATTCCATTTTATTATCAAATCGGAAAATTAGAAGTATATTCACAAGTACTGATCTTATTTTTGTGTTCCAGTCGTTCGGAAAGAACAAGATAACAAAACTAAGAAAAAAAAAAAAGAGAAGAAAACTCCTAAAGTTGAAATAGAGAACAATAATTGTCAAGATCAATTATTTCTACAGATAATTCATTATACGCTAAGATGAGTTTATCATCATATATTGATATCGATTGAATTTGATTATTTTTCGATGGTTCAATTTTAGTTACATAAATTTCATGAGTAACACAATCTATACAATTTCTTTTGGTATCTAAAATAAACCATAATTGTTTATCACATTTATTTGTTTTATTATTATTTGTTGTTGATGGATATATTTTTACTTTTGGTAAATATGTTGAAATAATTTTTGTTGGATTCATTAAATTATGCATTGGAATTTTTTTCGTTATATTATAATTTTGATTTTCATGACAAACTAATAATTGATACATATTTGAATCATTAATAAGAAATGTAATTATTGATTTTTGTGTTACTGTAAAACCAATAAAATATTGTATATCGGGATATGATTTGGTTAAATTAATATTTTTTTCTTGAAAAAAACTATCTAATAAACATTTAATGAATATTTGATTATATTCTTTATTTGTATATAAATAATAACAATAATCATCATAAACAGTTGATTGTATTTGATTATTACGTTTTAAAATAGTTTGATAATATGAATCATTTGTAATCAATAATAAATCTTTATATAATGTATCATAAAGAAAATATTGTGTATTGATATTTTCTTTTATAATATCATAAACAAAAATTTTTGTTGAAGTTATTATATAAAATAAATTACTATCAACATGACCAAGTGAGAGAATATCACCTGAAGATAATAGAATGAAACATAATATAGTTAAAAATTTTAGAAAAAAAAAAAGTTCAACATTTTTTTCAATGTTACGTTTCAAATAAAATAAAATTCAAATAAATCTGTATATTAACAAGATTTATCGTATAGATAGCACTGATTTTTAAGTAAATTCATCAATATTTTCTGATGAAAAATACATAAAATGAGAGTTTCCTATGTATTAAACGTTTGTATGTGAAAAAGAAGACAATGATCATTTTATTGTGTACTTTGAAAAGTGTATATCTTTTTCTTATTACCATAATCGAATAAAATGAATATAATTATAGAAAATAAGGGTTAAGCAGTATTATTAGTATAGTCATCAACAGGATTTATCCAGTACAGAATTTTACAACAAACATTTCACAATTGATCAACATCAACTAACCTAACATGATGTATTTTTGTTCATAAGTTAGACTAGTAAAATTCTGAAAGAAGAAGAGTGTTTGAAGCTTCTTTCCAATGTGATGACTATTTTAATAAGTTTTAAATATTTGAATAAGGTATTATTCAACTCCACTTCATATGTTACAAGACAAGCACAATAATCGAGTTATACTAGCAATTCAATATCTCAAAAAAGAAACATTCATTGTGGTCGAAGCTTTCAGGATGTGCAAAACACAATTAGACGTACGTATAAATAAAATTCCAGATCGAAACTCGATCATTAAATATCTTCAATAATAGCTTGCTCAGATGATACAAACTTATTAAATCAGCTATAACTTAGGAAAAAATGCCTCAAGGCTCTTATTCGTTCAGGCTTTTACTAGTTGTAATATAATCTACTTATGGAGAAAAAAATCAGTTCCATCAGCGTTGTTCAGTTGTGAATTTTTACATGTTTATTTAAAGAATTTTATCACAATATCATGTAATTACATAACGAATATATGTGCATTTGCCGTAATATAAAACATGGTTCATGTCTATTTGAAATAATCTTATAAATTCTGTCAATGAGAAAACATCATCAAGCTATGCATTACTCTTAATATGATATTATTTCGTTATATAAATGGTGGTGAGATCCTTATAAATTCTAAACACGGACAACAAAGAAAGGAAGTTTTTGTTTAATTGGTAATCTATTGTAGAATTTTTGAAAGAATAAACCTACAATCAGACAAGACTGACGTTATCAAGTATTTTATTTTATTTTATTTTTCTTGAGATTGTTAAAACGTCATGAAAATAAACAATTTATTAATAAACGTTCATGTTCATTTAGAAGAGCATTTTCAATGAATTATCTTTATCTATATATATCTTCGATATTGTTAAGAGATGGGTTATTTAATATACTTCTTCATAAACATTATTGTTGTGAGAGAAACGAGCTTCTAAACTGTGTATTTTAAAACGTAATGATTTGAAAATTTCAATCTTAGTATATTATACTAATTTTCCTAATGCCTACACATATAAATAAAATCTTACATTAAGAGTAATATTTCTTTTAGATATGCTTGTTTCCTTGAATTCGAGTTAAGAGTCATTTCTCATGAGATTTAGAGAATAAAATTAATTTTTCTTACGAAAGTACCTTCATCCCAATGAATTTCTTTAGGTTCATTTTCTTGTGTATCAAATATATAAAGTATGTTTGGAGTATTCATATTATAAAGAAGAACAAATCGTTTATTAGCACCGATGAGTAAAGTGTCATCACATGGTATTGATCCTTGAGAAATTTTCTTTGACAGTATCACAGATGATTTTTGTTGCTGTTGTTGCTGTTGAAGATTATGTGAGATCTTTGAAAATTTAAATTGACCAGATCTGATAAAATGATTTAGAAAATATTCTCATAAAAGACAAACTAATAATCTATATTTGTCTTAATTTATCTACTGAAATTAAAATAAACACCCTTGGGCAAAAATCTTCCTTCCTCTCTCCTCATTCTTTTCGTTTAGAATCTCTTTGGCCTCAAGCGAATGTTGGTTACAAGGCGGGTTTATGTACTTTATTGTAGTTTACTGTATGACTGATGACAATATACTTCAGTGAAAAATATACGTCTTTCAATATAATTGAGAAACACTACAAATGAGTTAGTTGACAGAATGTTTCACGACTGATTTATCTGTTTTTTTTCTTGTATCTACTATCTATTTTATTTATTCGACTCATTAAACTCTCTTCATTGTCGACTCAAAGCTTGTCTGAGAATGTGGTATAGTCGATTATACGAATACAGATAAAATAAAGCTAATAAAACATTCAGAAACTATCAAAAAAATATAGATAACCTAGCCATGCAACATTCTCTCAACTAACCAATTTGTAGTGTTGATTGACTGTATTGAATGACATATATTCTTCATCGAAGCAGGACGTAATCAATCATATACTACACTAGAATATAGTATTTAAGTTATTCTTGTAATCATCATTGACTTGAAACCAAAAAAGTTCAATACAGAAAGAATTAGAGAGCAAAAGACTTTTGCCCAAAGTTATGTATGTATATATATATATATATGCATATGGATCATAAAATAACATCTGAGTACGTACTTATTATTTGGATATGTTTCTCGAATAAGTTTTGTTAAGTCAATTTCATTACTATCAATTGGCGATTGTACTATTGGAATTGTTTTTGATGGAATGGAATTTTTCTTTTGTTGAAATGCTGCAATATCAGCACGATTACTAAAACTTGTAGAACGACTTGGAGTTGGTAATGATGTTTTAGGTGTTGGTGTTGCAGTAAATGTTAAATGATTTTTGTCAGTATGTTTTATATCAGAATGAGTAGATGAAGATGATATCATAGAATTTATAGAAAAACAAATTTTTTCAATATTAAATAATACAGAAGGTCTATATTGGAATGATTCAGCTATTTGTCGTTCACTAGCAAGTACTTCATTAAAAGCACAGTCGTGCTGTAAATTTAACAAATTTTGAAACATTTTAAGTAAGCCTTAAAAACAAAAGAGATAATTTTTATTGACTAGATATAGTTATAAAATAAAACCTACGAGGGAAAAAAACGAAAATGCCGTACTCAAAGAGCATGTCAAAACTATCCTCTTAAATTTTTTTCAGTTATTTCAAGTCTACTAGCAACATGTGCCATGAACAGTATTAGTTTGAGTTCATATTATATACATTTGTGTAGCATGCTAATGACTTATATTAAATGAACTGAAACTAATATGCTCGTGGCACATGTTAATAATAGACTTAGAATCGCTAAAAATTTCTAGAGAATATCTTTGACATCTGTTTGAAGTATTGAACTTTCACTTTTCCTCCCTTGGTCAAACCTCTCTATTCTAGGTATTGCTAGAAAATCTTCAGTTTATAAATATTCAGTTGCACATAATAATTTGTTTCTTCTTTCTAACAATTTATTAATTCAATTTTTTCGATTGAAAATAAATCAACTCGTATTGATACAATTTGATATTGCTAGTTATTAACATAAAATCAACGAAATGTTAGAACAAGCACTGCTGCTGCTGCTGTCTAATATTGTTTTGTTTTGTCTTTTAAATATCTACGACTAGTCCATCCCCTTTTCTTTTATATGTCTAATGAGTGTTTATCATAACGAACTACACATAGCATCATTGTTTTTCTCATTCTTCACATGAATTACAGAACATATATTGCTCAAATCATAGAGATTATTAATACTTATGAAATCAGAAATAAACGCTCACTACTTAGAATAAGGAGTTGCTCATGTTTGAAATGTTTTTCTGTATAGAACAATGAGAAGTGTTAGACATATCGATCGAATATGTCCTACGCTCAATCTTTTTTTATTATAATTTGTCTAAGAGATGTTCTAATTGATTAACGCAGAAAATTTTTGTTTTTCTACATATTAAAAGAGAAGCGTTAAATCAGAATAAATACATTTGCCACTTCACAACTAGACTTAAAACAATAAGTTATCTTAATTTTCAATCAAGTAAACAGTTAAATACTATATACATGTTTTATTTTCTTCATTTGTTTTAAAAGCTTCTTGTTCCAAATAATCTAATTGATTAGCTAATTCAATTCTATCAAATCCAATTATTGATCGAAGTTTTTCATCATCATTATTATATAAAGATGCTTGTTGTCTAATAAAAGCAATCCTATTATCACATGCTTGTTGATCATCATCAAGAATTTTTTTATAATAATCAAATTTTGAATGAATAAAACGAAGACATGCTTCAGAATTTGAAGAAATGAAATTTTCATCCATTTAATTCATTATCTAAAATGTATATATAAAACCAAAACCAAAATCAAAACAAAAATAAATAAATCTATAATTATTATTCATGAGACATTTTTATATCACTCTCATCTTTTGATTTCTCAATTAATTTAATTTGCTCAGTTGTTAATATCATTTCATTTTTACTTATCAATTGTTCATTTTGTTCTATAATACGTTTTGCATTAAATAATTCATTTGATACAAGTTGTGTTACAATTTCATCTTGTGTTTGATAACAAGCATCAATTGATTCCGTAACAAGACGATCAATTGTTGATAAAAGTAAACGTAAACGTAATAATTCAGTTTTCATTTCATTAAATAAAACACGATGTTTTACATAAATATCCCAAACTTCATGTTGCATATTTCCTGTACCTTCAAGTCTTTTATATTCTTCTAATATTCCAATCATTGTAGCTATATGAGTACAATAACGTTGAGTTAATTCTGAATAATAATATAATGTATGTTTAAGAAACGAAGATGATGATGATAAAGTAATCATGGATGATTCACGTATACATTCAAAACCCGTACAATTAATATGTTGATATGGTGTTCGTGGTAATTCAGATGAATTTTCATGAAGATTAGATTTAGGTTCTTTCGATGAACGATTGAAAAATATCGACGATGCTACAGCAAATAATGAAGAATTTAAACGAAATCGAAAACGAAACATGAGTTATCTAAAAATCAAAAATTTATCGAAGAATAAATCAATATTGTGTTATATAACAAAGTAAATGAAATCAATAGATTTTCTATGATGTCAAGTGATAAAATCATATATGATTCTTTTTTTTTTATTTATGAAGAAAGAAAACAGAAGTTGTAAATTTTAGAAACTGTGTTGTTAAACTATTTATCTACAAGATCCTTGTAAAAACACAAAATTATTCATAGATTATGCTAAAGGTTTGAGTTCTTCTGGTATTGTCAGTTTTTTTGTTTCAATCCACGACTGAAGTTGTTTTTTCCTAAAAGGAAACAAAACAAAAAATCAAAAGAGTTTAGATTTTATTTCTTTCAATGAACAATCTACAAATACCAAATAGGTCGTTCAGATAATGGTGGAAAACCGTCATTTTTCATTAGATGATTTGAAGTAGCAAAATTTCGTACGACTGTCTAAATATTAGAAAATCATATACATTGAAAATTGGTATTAATTGATTAGTAAACATCGTTAGTAAGAAGTTTGAACATTCTATTTGTTCCTAATAGCTCAAACTTTCAAAAACTATCATCTATGAATACACTGGTAATGGTGTAACCGGACTTACATACAACTTTGAAATGGTCTAAACATGTACATATTGAGTATCTGTGAACGTATGATAAAACTATCGGTGGTTTTGAATGAATTTTGACTTTTCAATCGGACAGTCCATTTCAAGAAAATAACTGAATTATATAAGAATAGATCAAAGGTTTTCAGATCGAAGAATTCGAACCTATAGAAGGCTTGTCAAATTTCTTGTCACAGAGTGACCAAATTCTACTTTGTGATGTTTCTATCTCAGTTTATCTTTCACAACTATATCCTTTGCATTATTACATAGAGGATTTACCCTTTCATATTCGTCTTGTCACCTGAATTATTCCTTTCGCTCTCATCACTCTTGTTGAATTTTTCCTACCTTGTTTATTAATTCTCAAGTTTGATTTTCTCGTTCGAGAAGGATTTAGTTCTTGCGGTTTAGTCAAGTTAATTAAAATTCAGCTATTTTCTTGAAATAGATCTCGTACAATAAAAAAGGTCAACAAGAATTTAATCTGAGGACGTTTTCAAATGATCAATCGCTTTGAAATTCGTAGTCACTGCATAAATTAGACTCTAGTGACATATGAAAAACCTCAAAAGAATAAATCCTCTTAGGTCTTCCGTTCAGAGTTATTGGTGTTGTATTAGAGTTTCAGTTTCTGACTGAATATATACCAACAAGTCGAATAACAGCATCTTGATCCGGAGATTTAAAAGTTCTAAAAATCACCCATTTTTCACAAACGAAGCTAGAAATTTCTGTCTTTTAGGACTTTAATATCTTAGTAAGACAATGTTCTATTGAGTGAAAATTTTCAGAGCGCTCCACTGACAAATAGACCTGACCATAGGTAAACTCTCAGGTTAAAATATTATCATTCAATTTATTGGTATATGCCATGCCAGAGACCAAAGTTCTAGTAAAAGGCCTACGACTCTAGATGTAAGATCTAAGAGAACTTATACTTTTAGAGTTTTTTTTATATCTCACTGAGATCTACCTTATGCACAGGGTTAGAATTTTAAAATGATTGAACAATATAACAAGTTCTCTCATAAGATCACTGTCTTCACCGTTGTTCTATACGTATATCCCTAGACTGATGTAGCATTCTACTTAAAATCAGTGATCTTAAGAGAAATTATTTACCCAAAAACGTTTGCATGTTTTATAATTTTCCATTTGTGCATCGCATTTATGATAATCGTCAGCAGCCAATAATAAACAATTATTGGCTATTTCTGATTCCTAAATGTAAAAAAAGATGCAATTTTATATCAAACAGATGTACATTTAGATATTTGGTCTTAAAAATAGTGCAGAATCAATAATATATTGATTGTCTCACTTGCTCAGATACATAAAGTTTAAATCATCTTTACATTCTTGTCTTTCAGTGCAACTTCAAAACTCAATCTACAATTCTTCTATTAAATTTATCATACAAGATGGTTCACGTTATCCTATTCAAATCTAACAAAGTTTTCATATGTTTTTTTTAAATTTCTATTATAACAAGTACGGGAGAGAAAAATCATGAATAGTAATGACTATGATAATGAAATTCGACTAAAAACAAAGAATTGATAATAAATAAACCAACAGTGATGTCTTAAACAATGGAAATCTTTGTCTTCAAATGAGAGAAATATATTTAAGCTAAAGGAGAAGCTTTTTCTTTCGGAGACGGGCTAGTTAATGTAAAACTTAAGTAGTTTTATGTAAGCATATATATCAATACAAACGAACCATAGTTAACACTTTATAGTTAACGCATCATTCCACTGTTAGTATTAATTTTAATTTGTTCTGTTAGATTTAACTAACTTATATTAAATGATTAGATAGTTAGGAGGAAAATATAAAATTTTTCTAAAGCGAGCCTTCCACAAGGTCTTCTATTGAAGAGGGATAGAGCGTACTTAAGCTTGACATTTATTCAACCATGGCATTACAGTATCCCACTTCTACGGCGACGCGGGACTGCAAACAATCATGAATAACCGTTTAGTTTTTTTTTCTGTCTTCTAATGGACAAATCTGTAATAGTTAAAACTCAATCAAGTAAAAATTTCTTACTTTAAGACAAGGATTGAGTTCATTTTGTCGATCGTCAAATAATTTTCTCCGTTTATTAGTTGGTACATCTTGATAACGAAAAGTTCCTGGTTTGTAAGATATCTTTTCTGTAATATTATCGCTATCAACATCAATAGTTGATGATGACATCTGAAATCGATTGTTGAATCATTCATTCTCAAATGATTTTTATCTAATTTCTTTTTTCTTCTACTTTTGAAGAAACAAATAAACCAATCAAAAGACAAACGTTCATCACTTTTATTGAGAAACTTATCAGCAAAAGAAAAAAAGCCAACAATAACAATACAGCATCAAGAAAGAAAAAGTGAAACAAAGATTATATATATTTATAGATATATATGTATATTCACCAGACATCTTTCAAAATATTGTACTATCGATATAACAAAGAGAAACAACATAGGATTTACTACTGACATCCTTCGCAAATATTTCGGAATGTTCAATTTTTTCCTTTTTTTTTCTTTTTATCTTAGTATCGACTAGATTGAATTGTAGCACCATTATATAGTTGAGAAAACATCTTCTTGTTCAGTTGATCGTAATGTAGCAATTGGAGATTGATCTCGATTAGTATAATTTAATTTTGATGATATTTGAGGTGAATTCGGTGTACCTGATTGGGAACTAACATTTCCACCTTGACCAAATATAACATCTTCATTATCGGATGCTGATGCTATTTGATCAGTACCAAAATATCGATCACCAAAATTACCTAAACCTGGACATATGAAACCTGTTTCTTGATCAAGTTGAGTATCATATGCTGTTGTAACTATTTTGACTTTAGGAAATGCATAAGCAACTGTTTGAACACCTGAATTAAATCAACTAATTATTTTAAAAAAAACCTATTCAATAAATTCTCATTTCGTTTAACCTTGTTTTGATACTAGTAATGAAAGTAACGCTATTTTATCTTCAGGTACATTATGATCTAATAATACTCTTATTGCCATTAATGCTGCTGCTCCAGTAGCTAAAAATAAATATGATTATTTTGTTAATTTTTTTCATTAATAAAGAAACTCAGAAAAAAGAAAATATTACCAATAGTAGCATCAAGAATAAATACATAAGCATCAGCAATATCACGAGGTAATCGGAGAAAATGAAGCTATTTGTTTAGCATGTAAAAACAAATCAAGAAAAAGATTTTTTTTTCTTTTTGTTACCTCTGGTTCACCAGTTAATTGATTTGTTTGAATTAAAATCTTACCAATTTTAGCATCTTTATAAACTTCAATTAATGCAGGTTCTAAACATTCACCAGCTCGAACTATTGATACACCACAAACCTATCAAATAAATACGTGGATAGCTTAGGTTTCCAGGATTAGTTCGGAAATCTATTTTGGTCGGTTTCCAAGAAAAAGATTTTTTTATGATATATTAATAAAACTTACATCAGCATAAACATGTTTTTTTCCCTTATATAAAAGACCTTGTGGTGTTTCAACAGTTACATCCTAGAATAAATTTTTTTTCAAATTTTCTAGAAAATAGTTTCGAAAAAAAGTATTACTTCAAATGGTAATAATGATAGAGCATATTCAATTAATACTCGCATAAGACGTTTAGAATAAAAAATAAATTCATCACGACCTGTAAGTTTATTTCTAATGCAAAAAGAAAACAACAACAAAAAATTCATGTTTTAATTAAAATTGAATAAATTAGAATTCATACCGTATTATTGTATGGAGATATTTTATTTGTGCTGTTTGTTCAATAAGGTAGAATGTATCAGGCATAGGTAGATCACGCATGAGTCCCAATCGATTGACAAGTTCGTTCCTTACTTTTACACCACGCTAATAGAAAAATTTTATTTTAACTCAAAACAAAACAAAAAAGAAATATGATTTATTTAACATACTTTTTGAAGTTCACGATTCACATGGCGTACAATCAAATCGATAGCTATTTGATTTTCACCACCTGAAAATAAAGAAGGATCATTCTTGGACATCGGAAGAAATATAATACAGATTCATTTTTATAAAATTCTAGTCATTAGAGGTATGAGCTCTTATTAAAAGTTTGCAAAAGGATTTTTTACGAAACTCTAATGAATATACTTACGAGAGAACCATTCCGATTGGTACCTTGTGTTTGAGATGAGATACGCATGATTATTTAGCATTTGTTCAGATTAGAATAAGTCTAGAAGGATTTCTCCCTAGGTGCTGTTCTTCTTGAGTTATGGCCGTGTCACTAGATTTTTTATCCTTGGTGTGGTACCATTCAGAACGATGACTTCGATGACTGGATGCATTATTTTCCGACAGATTATCGCCGAAATATTCAGGCAAATAGCAGTACCATAGAAGTAGAAGTTCGGTGGTCAGCTCTGCTTATTGACAGTTGGTTATTCTTGGGATATCAAGTCCTCGAGAAAAGTCTACTAGATTGTCTGTTATCTTATATGGCATATTATGATGTTCTGAAGATTTATTGTCTCAAGAAGGAATTATTGTTTTCAAGTGAAATTCTATGGTTATTTTAATAGTCTCAACAGCTGTTTTTGAATCAAGTTTCAGATCAAAATTCGTTTGTTTGGATTTTTTTTGTAATGGTCGTCAGAAAGGTGGAAAATCTTGTGTAACAATCATAACTTCAGAAGAATCGCAAATGAGAAGGAATTTTTCTAGACGTTTTTTCTAGTTTTAAGAGACTCTACCTAATCAGAAGTGCCTTATGTCAAACACAAATTATCACTTAAAATAATTTTTTCATTAGTGTAGATAATGCTTATCGCACCAATAATTTATTTCAAATATGTTCTTGAGTATCCAATAATACCCAAATATTGATATAGATAATTTTTTATATTCATGTTACCTACATCAAGAACATTCGTTGAAAGACTGCTACTGTTTGTAACGACGAAGAAATTAATTGTCACATTTTGTTTTTATTCTATGTTAGTCACAGGAATGAATGTTAATTTATTTCGCCTAGAACAAGTAATCAATCATATCTTAGTTAAAAGTAACGAATGTAATATTCATGCATTTGTGCCTCGAATGTGTATAATATTATCAAAATAAAAAATATTCTTTTTTTTAGCTACAGTTAGTTACTTTTTCATTTTGTTCTTTTTGCACTATTATTTTCGAATAATGCAAATCATAACAGAACGAATTTAACCCCTTCTTTCATTGAAAGTTTGTTAGATATAAGAAAATGTAAAATCGAATATAAATCTCAAACATTTTTACCTCTTGGAACAATTAAATCTGCATAAATCATCGTTGGTGCAATATAATGATCATACGAAGGTTTGACAAAACGTGTATATTGTTGTATAACACCATCTATATCACGTCCACGTTCGGTTATATCACGTTCGAGACGACGTGCAAGACGAATATCGGCATCCGTATCAACGAATATTTTCATATCAAGAATCTATTCATATAAAAAAATTTATTTCAAAAAAAAAAAGAAACCTAAGATTCAATAACACACTTCGATAATTTCTTTACTAGCAAATGCCAGAATTCCTTCAAAAATGACTACATTAGCACCATAAAGTATTTTCTATTGATAATAATTGAAAAAAAAAGAAAAATCTCAATAAAAAATTATGTAATAAAACTTACTGTATGCGATTCACGAGAATGTGTAGTAAAATTATACAATGGAATTTCGACCTAGTCGAATATAAATATCATTGAATATTTTTTTATAATATATTTTTACCGTACTTGTTTACCCATTTTAAGATTTTTAAGTGTTTCAAGTAAGAGATTAAAATCAAATGCATCAGGATGATCAAAATTATAATTATTTTCATTGGCTTGTTCATGTTGTTCATCCGTAAGAACCTTTTAAATAAATAAATGTTTCTTGCTTTCATATACTTGCTTCTTACTTTATAAAATGAATCCATACTTAATAAAGTAACCCAAGGTACATTTAATTTTTCAACAATTCTTTGTGCTACGGTTGTTTTACCACTAGCACTACCACCACAAATACCAATAACAAATGCTTCTTTTATTTCACCTGTTGCATTATACCAAGCTGGACGGCCTTTTATTTTATTATTAGAGAATAATATATTGAGAACAATAGAGTTCTTCTTAGTTGTAAAAACAAAAAATACCGGCTGTATAAATTGGATTTCGACCACGAAATGAAATACGATCGTCACCGGAACGACTAGTTGTACGCAGACGTCGTCGACGCATTTTTCCGACTGGAGTCGTCGTTGGAGTGGTTGGACTCGTAGGTGATGTTATAGTTGTTGTTTTTCCATTTAAATTATTTTTCTTTTTTGGCAAAAAACTTACCCGGCGTTTAATTGTTGATGGTGAAATACTTGATGAATCAGTTTGAATAGTTTCATCATCAATATCTGAATCACTAGAATTGTAGAAAACAAGAAAAAATTTGTTACTGTTATTATTGTATACATTTGTTTCAATTGAGATGTTTTCAAATAATTAGATTAGCTTGTCAGCTGAAAAAACAAAGCAAAATTTGTTTTAGATTTATTCTCACCATCGAGTGGCATGTTCATCATCTGTTAAATTCAAACCATTAGTAGCACTTGTTTTTTGTTGTTCTATTTCTTTGCTGTTATTTTCATATGACATGGTACTTTTTTTTGTTCAATTAAATGTCTGTATGATATCACTATTAGACTTAACATACGCAGTTAGTTATGAAAATAAAAGTACTGACTGCTAATAAGCGAGTATAAATAGCAGCCTCGTTCTTTTTTTCTCTTTCTATCATTTGATGCAATTGCGTGCACATATGTAAGAAAAAACACGTAAAGAATAGACTATGACACACGCACCAACACCAAACATTAGACAAGCATAAAGGAAATAATTAATTGTATGGAAAAGAAAGTAGCCAAAACAAGAAATAAACATACAGTCAGTTTCTTTCTTTTTTTTCGTGTTCTATCTATCATTCATAAAACTGTTTTGTTAAATTTTTAAAATTTAATTAAAAAAAAAAGTACAATTAAACGTACCTGTTGGTAGAACCTGAATGACGTCGATACGTGCTCATTTTGATAAAAAAGAAAATCTATCTACGATTAAAATAAATCTCGCTAAGATATTGAATTCTTTTTCTTTTTTTGTGTATATGTATGCGTAAAATTTATTTTATTTTAAAATTTAACACATACATAGAAAACAAAAACAATGATGATATTATAATGATTTGTTTTCATATTCTTATTGTTGCTTGTTCTTTGACTTATTGTTTTTGTTGTTGATTTTTTTTTAATAAAGGCGTTGTGGTTTACCCATAGATGATTTAACATAGAGTGCGCGTACATTTTGCCAATTTTTTTTAAGTAATGAAACAAGAAAGTTAACCGATAAATTAATATTAGCAGCTAATTCATCGACAGTCATGGTTACATTACCAACGGCAACAGCTAAACAAATTGTTTTCTTAGCTTGAAATTTAATTGTTGATTTTATTTCTTCAACTTTTTGTACTAATGAATCACCATGTGTAATAGCTGTTGGAAATTTACCCGCTTTATTTAAACCAGGTCCTGAAAAATAAAATACATAAATTTGCAAAATAAAATCACTTTCTATCTTAAATATTTACCAAGAATACGAGGAATTTGTCGAATAACGACATCGGATGCAAGAAATGCATCATATTGATGAGACAATTTTCGTACGAGTTTTTTATCCTTATTTAATTTTTTTAAATCATCAACAGTCATTGCTGGAATATTATTAGCACGAGCTTCATCACAATGACGTTCATCACCCAAAACACATACAGTAAATTTTGGTTTTGGAACATAACGAAGACGAACAGTACCACTAAAACGTTTATCACGTGATGGATCAAAGTTTTTTAAAACAATTTGTAATTCGACTGTTTCGACAAAATTACGTTTCTTGGTTTCATTAGCATAAGTTAAAACATTTTGTGTTGTTTCAAATAATGTATCCTATTGAAATCAAAAATAAGGTAAAAATATTTTGTTGTTTTTCAAACTTACGCGAGTAATTTTCGATGACATTATGAGATAATAAGAACTTTATTAGAATCTAAAATAATTAGAAATTAATTTTTTAATATACATTTCGATTATTCAAATAGTTGTAGCAGAGGATCAAAAAGAAAAAAAATAAACAAGTAGTATTATTCGACTGGTGATCCAATAAATACCATTGAACATTTTTTAGCAAATATGTTTTAATAGATTTTTAATTTAAAATTCAATTATTATTTAATTCTATTATTTTCGAATTTTAAAATTAGATGTTTAAATGATATTTGTTTATAGAAGTAAGTTACTAATGCATTTTGATTAACATTCGTTGCAACCAATCAGACTGTAGAGAACGAGTATCATGTAAAACAATTGTTATGGTTTTTTCAAAAAGATTTGTTATATGTTCGAACAGTTTTGCACTCTTCTTCAATGATAAAGCAATTATATCAAAAGAAATTATTGCTTCATGCAAGACTGATATTCTTAGTGAAACATCTGGTCTGATATGTTGTTTGACATTATGTATATTCTGACAAAAAACTTATTAGATGCTTTTAGTTTAGTGTTTAATAAATGAATCAAATAGTAGAAAATCTCTATATTGAGATTTCAGAAGTATGATTAATAAACTTGGTTAAAATTTGCTAAAAGAACCACAGATTCAGTATGAAAACGATTTTTAATTAAGGAAAAGAAAATCATATGTACTACTATTTTCGATGTAGTACCGTAGTTCTTTGCCTATAAAGGAAATATGTAGAGGACATAAACGCTATTCTAAAGACACGGTCGAACAAACGACATCAATAACTTTTGAGTAAACTTATTTCTAAGAAAATTTTTGGATCTATCCATTTCATAATCAGAATAGTTCTAATAATAATTATCAGACCATTACTGTAAGTCAAGTGCGATAAAACCAGGCGGCATAACTAACACATTATAATTACATTTCATAAGTTGTGTAAAGTTGTTATGGAACGAACTGGCTTGTTCTGAATTATCTAAAATAATAGCTGAAGAAAAACTCGATGAAATTCATGTTTGTGAAAGTGTATCGAAATGAAATAGTTTAATCTGTTGTTGCGTCAGCTTATTTCGTATCGTAAACAGCGACATATCGAAATACAATAAATCCTTTCGTACTAAAGGTATCTATAGTGAAATGTACTCCATAAATCTAGCACAAAAAAATAGAACTTCTTAGATATATGTGAAAAAAAAACTTTCTAAACTTCTAGAGCATTCTTTATAGAGCTATAGATATATCAGTTGAGTTATTTCATTAATAAAAAGTATATTGACAAGGAGAATTCAATGATGACAATATACATACCCAGTTCATGGTTCAAACCTTTTGAAAAACCTAAAACTTGTCAAATGTCATAGATTCAGACATGAAAGTTAACATGATAGTGAAGTTTCGATAATATTTTATTAAACGTGTACTTTGTTATTCTCTACAGCATCTTAAATGAAAAGACTTGTCTGATCGTACGAATTATTATGACTATTCACAAGTTGTATAGAAGCTGCATAATTGCAAGAGTTTGAAAAGAAGCGTATTATACATTTATCAATATATGAATGTGTTATTATATTAGAAGTTTTCAACAACGATCAAAGAAATACACTATGGAAAAGTCCAGCTGATAGTCTGATAAAATATAATAATAAAACAATTATCGTAATTGTTTATTGATTTTTTTGTTGTAGAAAAATATGTTGAATGAAATAACAAAATATCTTTTCAATTTTTTTTAATATAACTAACGAGGGAACATATTTAGATGTTCAAGCGTTTTAGAGTCCACCTTTTGGCCATAAGTAGACTTCGATGAGGTATGAAAAATCTAAAAAAAATTCATTTCCTCTCACTTTTATTCGTGAGATATCGAACTTTCAACATATATATATAAAACAGGCAATGAAACGGTAAATGATCGCTTCCTGAAAAATAGTAGAGTATTAAAGGATGAAATTTTTTTCAGTTTTGGTACACTGCTCATCCGATCTGTTCTGAGTTAAAAGTTACATTAAATCTTATCAATAACACTTCCATTTGTTGTTCATCAGTCCAAGGAGCACTCACACCTTTTCATTCTATTTCTGATATCATTTCAAATCACAAAAGTTTGACTGAAGATAATCAGTGAAAATGATAGTCCAGGACAAAGTGGTTGAAACAGAGTGATTTGTCGCACCAGCTGCAACAGATGAAAGGAGCCTCATTGCAGGAAGACGCGGCGCACATTGTAGCGTCAAACGAGAAACACACTTCGGTCACAGTCTTGAAAGGTTCAGAATGGTTGTCTGTGTAGCCACTAGCGTACCAAGCGTATTGGATCAACCGACGAAAAGCTTCAGAAGAGAGTTGGTTATGATTTAGAGACGTGAGACGAATGATATTATTACGTTCGCTAATGTTAATGTCAAGTTCATCAAGCAGCACACGATCATATAGCCGACGAGGAATCACTTTCATTTGCCTATTAAAAAAGACATCCAGTGGTTGAATTTGATCTGTCGTTTTTTTAGGTAATTCAAGTCTTGTGCATCCGGAAATGTGATCGTATAACCCCTTTCCATCTGCCTGTCCTCCCCAACAGTCCGAAACAAGTAGGCACTTCGTATGTTGACCAAGTGATGGGAGAAAAACATGATCATGCCAATACTCTACTAAGGATGTTGTGAGCTTTCCGGAGCTACTGCAAGTGAATGTTTTCGCTCATGTGCCCTTTGCGTTCTTTCAAACAGAGATAGACTGGTAAAAGAAGATGATATCGAACATGATGGTTGGCTGTACTGTGTAGCTGTGGGTAGTAGCATTTGTGGAGCGGACAGATGCAATTGTCACTTTCTCTCGCCTTGTGGCTAAACATTCGCGTAGAGCATAGTTCGAGTTCAATTCCACTTTGATCTGTGTTGATGACCTCGTTGGCTTCATATTTCGGGAAACGCTTGCGAACATTGGCTACAAACTGATCGACCGAAGCTCTGATCGTCTCCTGGTTTTCTATCCCACGCTTCGTCACAATCTTTAAAGAATAAATATTTTTAGTAAGTTTGGTCTCAAAATATTTTTGATGAAAATAATGTTTAGTGTAAAACATAGGAGTCTCGAGTTGAGAAAAAGCCTCTTTTTCATTTTAGTCTGCTTGTCAAAAACTGGGGTGCTATTCACATGTATCTGAGAATCGATCTGGAATTCTCTTACCTTTGTCACCTTGCGTGTGATAATATTGTGTTTAGATTTGAAAGTATAAAGCCAGTAGGATGAAGCCACGAAATTGTGTAAAGACTCATCCATAGCTTTCTTCAAAGCCCATCGACGAAGGTCAATATCGTGTACGGACAAAGCGTTCTTCCGGGCTCGCTCGAACATATCAAATACATGGTCATCAATCTTGTCAAGTTTTTGCTTCTTTGTCCCATGTCTCACAAGATAAGGGCGAAACCAAGCGATATAGGTTTGGTGCGGGATACGCAAGAAATTATGTTTCACTGTTTCCCACTGTCGTTTTCGTTTACCAGTTTTCGGATTGATCTCATCATAGAAATTGACCCCCGAGTCATGTACTCCAATGAAAATTCCTTGCGCAACGCCTTGTCCTCGGATTGGTGAACGATGAGCACGAGGAACGACAAGCACGGGAACGTTGAGCACGCAACTAAGATGTGTATGTGGCTGTTTGTGGGAATGAGTGTTTATGCTAATCGTCAGCTGAACCCCCACTCACATTCACCAACATCCTCACACTCCATACATACCTTCTCACCCACACACAGCTACAGCGGTACACCATTATTCAAACTCACATCTCCACCCCCACACCTAGAGATGTGCACGGGGCCGAACAAGACTTTCTAGTCCCAATAAAAGATGTACGCGCTGTTTCACCAATTTTATTGATGAAGTCTTGTTTGACTGCGCATTTTGTACAGAAGTGTTTTGTCTTTCAGTTTATGTATTTAATAACAGATTACAGGTATGCTTTATGAATTAATTCGGTAAATATGATGACTGGAGCCACATTAGTCTCAGTCATTGTTTCGCTAAAGTCATTGATAGCGAAGGCTTGTAATATATTTTGAAATGTATAGATTGAAGGAGCAAATATTTCTCTACAAAATGCACAGTTAAACAATATTTTAACAATGAAGCTGATGAAACAGTGCGTAAGTCTTTTATCGGGACTGGAAGTGTTCTTGGTACCGTGCATAGCTTTACCTACACCCTCACCCACATCTCACACATCCTCACCCAAACCCAAGCACCCACTCTCACGCCCACACACAGTCACTTTATCTCAACTGACATCCATATTCTAGTTGTGTGCTTAACTTTCCGGTGTTCAACGCTCCCGTGCTCATCGTTCCGGTTCTCCTTGTCTTTGTCTTCTCCATTACCACTCCATTCGGGATCAAACGTTTCTTCAACTTCATTTTCGTCCTCCACGTCATTGATCTATTCACTTTCGATTGACTCGTGATCGAGAATTGCATCGACTTCACAGGTGTGCGAGTGACTGTTAACAATCGACTCAAGCACACCGCACAGTAGTTCGGCTACTTCACACTCACGATGTATAACAGTATGACTGGCGGCCGAAGTGTTCGAAAAAGTGAATGACAGTAAAGTCGATGCTCGATCAGCGAGAACCTTCACAACGTTTGCTGGATTGATCATTTAAAAGTAGAAGCGATAAAAACTAACACCAACCGTTTTCTTATACCACACTTGTAATTTATTAAAATTGAATGAAAAGAAAAACGACTGCATAGCACAAATTATACACAAAAGAGAACAAGATGAGAATGAATGTAGGAAAACATGAAAGGAAGAATGTGCACATACAACATTTATCACCAGGATATGATGGCATGCCAATGAAAACAAAAGTAAAGTAACATGATAGCTAGTGTGTCATGCTCATCCTTTTGTCAAGGACTTTTGTGGTTTGAAATGATATCAGAAATAGAATGAAAAGGTGTGAGTGCTCCTTGGACTGATGAACAACAAATGCAAGTATTATTGATAAGATTTAATGTAACTTTTAACTCAGAACAGATTGGATGAGTAGTGTACGAAACTGAAAAAACTTTCATCCTTTAATACTCTACTATTTTTCAGGAAGCGATCATTTATCTTTTCATTGCCTGTTTATATATATATGTTGAAAATTCGATATCCCACGAATAAAGGCGCTAGGGAATGAATACTTTTTAGATTTTTCATACCTCATCGAGGTCTACTTATGGCCAAAAGATGGACTCTAACACGCTTGAAAATCTAAATATGTTCCCTCGTGAGTTCTGTCCAACTTTCACACGAGAAAAGAATTGTTGCTTTGTTTTTCATTTCGTTGATTAACTTGAAGGATAGGACTTTAGTCGAAACGGATCTGTAAACTTGTTTCATATCGAAGCATAAGTGTTACTAAACCAATCAATGACTATAGATAATTGCTGACTAGATTATTTCTTACTTACATATATAAAATTATAGGTTTTTGCTCTTATGAGTTTTATTTTCAAGTGTAAAAGTTTTCAGTTGTTGTTTTTTGTGAATGATATTGTGATTCTTGTTTCCAAGAAGAAACAAGAGTGAACCAAACTTGATAGCATTGCAGTGTCGAGTCGATCCATGACTTGGATCTGAGTGAACTTAGATGATCTTCGTCATGTGTCAAAAATCCGTTCGAAAGAATGTGAGTTTTTCAGCTAGCACCGACTTTCAAGTTGACGAGAACATAGACTAAAATTTGATCTTAGTCTAAAAAGCTGCAAAGCATTAACTTAAATTCGATGCAGAAGTTGTTATATTGGGTTTATCTTTACACATAATCATATACCTATCCTAAGAATAATAAGTGAACTATCGCAACTAACTTGATGATTGTGCAAGATCGGTCTCCATTGAACTCATGTCACATGAATTCTATGAATCAATTTGATTTTTTCATTTGCAAACAACAAATAATAGAAGCATATAGTGTTTGTGTATACGAATAAAAAGATATATTGTCTAGTGGTTTTCTTTTACACAACAACTTGATATTCATTCAACACTTCAATCCTACCATTCATGACATAGAATTAAGTGTTGAATAGCTCTCTCTAATGTTCAAGTACTCGATCAAATTGTATCGTTTTGATTTTTTCTTTTGCTAATCTCGAACTCTTTAACATCTAGTAGAAACATCTATTTTGTTCCATCAAATTCATAGCAGCAACAGATCTATTTTTACATCAAAATCAAGAAATGATACCACAGTAAACTTTGCTACATAGGAGTTTTTCTAAGTCAAACCATAATTTTAAATTGATTTCGAATAGAATGATAGGCTTCCCTTTTTCGAATGATATCGATTTTGATAAAAATCGATGCAAGTCCAGCGTTCGCACTGCTTTTCAAAACGATAAGAATAGATCCTCTACTTTAACTATATTTATCACATAAAAAACTTTGCAATATGTAAAAAAAACTAGAAGTCATGTTCTCGATACTCTGGTTTGGTGCTCGTATATTTTTGCTGGAACAAAAAACAAGTGTATATTTTCACTCGATTCGAACATAGGGCTTTCTTAGTGTTGAACACTTGTTCGAAAAAATTTCAGGAACCTTCACCAACTGTCCGTTCATATATATGCTTCAAACAAATTTCGTCTTCGTAGATACGCACACGTCAATAGTTGTTTTCTCACTTATTTTATCAGCACAATGTTGCTCTGGTAGATCGATGTCACCATCAACCCACACGTTTTCGTCATCGCAACATGTATTTGATCAAAGTCGATCATTTACCTCTTGGTAAATTGTAATAAGCAACTTCTCTCGTCAGGGTCCACGATCCGACATTTCCTCTGTGCTTACACATTGCATTTTTTCGTTTTGTCTTTTCCCTTCATTCATCTCAGGTATACTTCAGAACGCCTAGATTTTGACTCGCCACCTTACTATCTCTGTGCATTTTTCTTTGCCAGTTGAGCACTCTTCTTCTATTGTTACAAGTCGTTCCTTATGAACGACCCCTTCTTATATGGTATATGTAAGGACAACGCAGATGTCGTACTCTATATACTGCCGAGAGAAGTCGCTTATTACAATTTACCAAGAGGTAAATGATCAACTTTGATCAAATACATGTTGCGATGACGAAAATGAGTGGGTTGATGATAACATCGACCTGCCAGAGCAACATTTTTCATAATGCAAAAACTGATAATATGATTCAAAGGTCCATGATACTTTGTCCATGACATCATTTTAAGCAGCAAACTGTTGTTGTGTAATATGTAGTGTCATCATATTTGATTCGGAGAGGTGTCATGTGAATTGTAAAGTTGTATTGGTCGTTGTTTTTTTCGTCAAATATGAGAATCGGAGAATGCCCAAGGTGTTAAACAATAGAATGAAAAATTTTGTTTGAGTGAATAAACAGCATTATGCAAAGCTAACCTATTAGCCTTAATATATATTAAAAGAAGAATACTATTGGATTCTCTATGGTAGTAGGCGGCACTTGTTGAAATTTTTTCCACTTGCAAAAATATTCTCATCTATGGTCCTTAAACAGCAGATACACTGACAAAACAGATGAAAAGACATCGGATACATATAGACATTTATATTGTGTAACATTGTATATGCCATGAAAACGTGAAAGCGATTGAGTCTTCTTCTCGATCTATGTGAAGAAACAAGAAAATCTTCGGGTTTTAAAAGAAAGGTGGCTAGAATTTTGAGTACCTTTGATTTAGCACAGTAACAAGTATGAGGAAAAAATGTTTAGCGTATTTGAATTGTATTGAACACATGCTATTGTTGTTTCATTAAATACAAGTATATATGATATCATCTGAAAAAGTAATAAAACATACAAAAAAAAATAATTTATATCGTAATCAGTTAAGTTAGAAAAGGATTCTTTTTCTAATGTTTTTGATTAACTCATTAAAAAAATTATTCTGAAATAGGAGCAATTGTGAAAGTATGAAACAAGGTTGTATAATTGGAATAACGATAAGAAAAGCATGTTAAGATCTTGACAGTTACTTGTGAGATATGAACAAATCTGAAAGTGAAAAAAAAACTCATGTGTAATACAATGAATATGTCTCACATGATTGTTATTATGCATTCCGTAGTTCTAGCATCAGAAAATTTTGTGTATAACTATTGGAAATTATTTATGTCTGTGTGTTGTATATCATTCTATATAGATATTTATCGTCATGTAGGGTCGTGCCAATGTAAAAGAATATAGACCCACAGAATGTTGAATTTGAAAATGAAAGTGACGTTGATTTTTTGTATGAACGTTGGGTTAGTAAAAACTAATTAGTTCCAACGTGAGTCCTGTCCACATTTGAATTGATAATAGAATTGTTGCTTTTTTTTCTATTCGATCGATCGACTTGAAAGATAGCACTCTGCCTAAAAATAACCTGTATACATAGTGGATATCGGAACAGAAGATATACTAGCTAATCAATAATTAGACAATATTGTTGTCTAGGTAGGTTTTGCTTGCACGAACGTTAGTTACAGGTGTCAGAAAGTTTCTTTATAGTTTTTGAATGATATTATGATTCCCGTTTCTCGAAGGAAACGAGAGTGGACCGAACTCGACGACACTGCAGTGTCAAGACGATCCATGGCATGGGACCGAGTAAACTCGGTTGATCCCTACCATGAGCCAAAAATCCGTTTGAAAGAGCCTGACTTTTTCAGCCAGCGCCGGCTTTCAAACCGACGAGAACAGATACTACACTTTGATCTTAGCCTTGGAAGGCCGTAAAGCGTTAACTCAGTTCTCAAATTCAGGCGTTTATATAGAGTTCGTCTTTACAGATTTCACATACCTTTCCTCAACAAAAAAGCAGAAGTTTCGCAACTAACTTGGATATTTCGTAATAATCACCTTCACTCAAATTGTGTAACATGTATTCATCGTCATACATGACTCATGTCAGTCAAAATATCTCCGCATCAACAAACAAAACAAAGCTCACATTCTTTGATTACGTGATATCCACGCTCAATAGTACTTAGTTTTTTAAATGTTTTTCCTTCTCTTATTGATACACTTCAAAAACAAATTGTACTGAATTAAGCGATTCTTCTTGAAATGTCTTTCACCGTAACTGAAAATGAAAAAGATATTAATTGAATATGAAATCGAATCGTAAAAATATTTATCTTTGCTACTGGTCGATCTTTCATTAAAAAAAGTCAATATTTTAATACGGAAAGAATGGTATCAGTTGAGATTTTCTGACAATGTTTCTCAACATTCACACTTTGAATAAAAATATAAATCATCTTAAATTATCACAAAGAAATTTCTATTAGCATTCAAATATCTTAATAAGAATGCTGCACAATGTTTGTTATATAGAGGATTTATTTTGACAATTCTCTTAGGTCATTATTTGAGTTGATTTGCGTGACCATCAATTAAACGTTTTCCATAGAACGTTTTCATAGCTAGAAAAGTATGTGTAGATGATTGATAAAATTTGTTTTTCTTATAAGAAGCATCGTATTGAAAGAACTGTCTTCTTTTTATATAGACTTATATATCTATATATTTGCACTATAACTCAACTAAGCGATGACTACTAGACACCACTTTTATTCTTTCCTTGAGAGGCTTTACTGTTCCAGTATATATTTCATATATTCTCTATTTGTTTTTCTTTTCGAGTGATAGTGAAATATTTTCAAAATGTAAATATATGTGTCCTGTGAATATTTCTAAGCTTCATCTTTCACAAAAAAATCACTGGGAAAATAGGTTGTATCAAAGCAGAAAATTATGCGAAATAAATAAATTCTTCCGTAGAACACTTTGTATCTCCATCGAGTTTTGTATACGAATGCAAACATAATCAACCAGTTTTCGTTTCAAAATGTACTTGATATTAATGCTAACAATCAACGCTATAATCGTCTGCATAAAATTTTGTGTCAACATGTGAGCCGATTTCTACAACTCAAAAAATTACAGTTTCTTGTCACTCATCATTAGGTCGAAAAAGTTTCTGAAATTTTCACCTACTACCGATTCAATTATGTGCTGCAAAGTAATTTTTGTCTGTATTTATGCGCATAACCATACATGTCATTCTCCTCGGTTTTTGATTTTCATAGAACAATGTCGCTCTGGCAGGTCGATGTTACCATCAACCCACTCATTTTCGTCATCGCAACATGTATTTGATCAAAGTTGATCGTTTACCTCTTGGTAAGTTGTAAATAAGCAACTTTTCTCTGTAGTATGTAGAGCACGACATCTGCTTCGTCTTTACACATGCCATGTAAGAAAAGACAGAACGAAAAAATGCAATATGTAAGCACAGAGAAAATGTCGAATCGTGGACCCTGATGAGAAAAGTTGCTTATTACAACTTACCAAGAGGTAAATGATCAGATTTGATCAAATACATGTTGCGATGACGAAAACGTGTGGGTTGATGACAATATCGACCTACCAGAGCAACGCTCTACATCAAAAATAACATGGTAGTATATCTCTCAGTTGCAGGATACGTTTTTTCATTACATTTTGTTGATAAAATCATTTTTAGCAACGAACTGTTACTCTGTAATATATGTGTATCATTGTAATTTTTTGGGATAAGACTATAGTGAAATGTAAAGTTATATAGGCCATTGTTTCTTTCATCAAGTATGATAATTGTATATCTCTAGACTGAATGTATTGATAGTTAGTAGTCAACGAGGGTTTCGACTGTTATATGAAAAAGTTCTCTTAGCAATGAAAAAGAATTGAACTAGTCAATTTTTATTGTACTTTGGTGCAGATATTTCTCGTCCATTCCTGAAGTATGTTATATCTAGCAAGACATCATGGAAATCGAGGAATATTATTGTAAAATCATGTCGAAGAAAAATAGAATTCTTTATGTTTGAAGGATAAATTACTGAAAATCGATATTTTATGGAATAAAAGTACATTGTTTTCCATCACTGTAAGTATTACAACAGTGATAAAATAATCTAATTCATCATCTAATGAAGAGAGAAAAATCGTTGTAAAATATTTAATAAAACCATGAAAGGAACTTATCAGTTTTGAAATAGGAGGAATTCGAAAAAAAATAGCTAAACTTTCCATCATTGAAACAAAGATAAGATATTTATTGCCATTTTACGCCGTGTGAAGAAAATTAAAAAAAAATGTGAGAATAAAGTGAACCTCGATTTCACCAACGGTTCCTTGGTTGAAAAGAAGCAAAGAATTCTACCTTGAATCTTCTCCAACTTTCACCAGAAAATATTTGCTCTTTTTTCTTCATTCCGTGAATTCACTTGAAAGGTAAGGTGCGACTTATAGATAAGCTATCAACGATAGAATATCAATTAAACTCTCTTGTGGTAGAGAACTATGAAAGGTAAAGAAGAATAAAAAAATGAAATTCTGTCAGCTTATATCGAACTTTATGAAGAGGAAAAGCGTGCAATTCTTTTGCGTAAGATCTTATATAAAAGAATAATTAGGAGATCAGTGAAACGTGGTTGTAAATAAAAAAGTGAAACAAACTTTGGTAACTCAAATGTGTTTCGAAATAAACAATAATAATAAAAATGTCTGATATTATGCTTCGATTGACAATAATAGTTGAGTTGAATTGTTTACGATTAAACATAGTTTCAGAGATTTTTGTCGAAAGATTTCATGCTTGTGCATAAAACATTTATTTGTATTTAGAGATGAACCATTATAGCTCTTCACTTCTCTGAGCTTTACTTAAAATTAAGAAAAAAATTTTCTTATCGACATTGTTTGTCTGTGCCAGTCACAAATATAATTCAGCTGTTTTCAATTTAAAATATTCATGATAATGTTTTCTATCGACCAGTACTGCCATCTCTTATTTACTATTGAAATTTCTATCAAATCAAGAGGTACTGGACCATTAGAAATATTAGTTTTGCTTTGTTCTTCTTGGTCCGCTTGATTTCATCAGTAAACAAAACAATCATGTGTTTCGTTTTATGTTAGTTATCATACTACAACGAACTTATGAAATATCATTAGAGCAGTTGCATCAGAATGTGAATGATGAATACACATCGTTATTTTATTGGGAATGTTTTCATTTAATTTTTCAATAAAGAGGGTTCCCGATTCCCGAAGGAAACGGGAGTGGACCGAACTCGACGGCACTGCAGTGTCGAGACGATCCGTGGCACGGGTCCGAGTGAACTCGGGGTCCCGGCCGATGTCCAAAAATCCGCTTGAAAGAGCCTGGCCCCAATGGGACCAGCGCCGGCTTTCAAACCGACGAGAACAGATACTACACTTTGATCTTAGCCGAAAAGGCCGAGAAGCGATAACTTACCTATTTGACAGAAAGCTCGATATGCGTTCTGTGCTTACACACCACACAGTGTGCAGAACGAAAAAAAAAGATGTGATGTGTAAAGACAAGCAAGATGTCGTGCTTTGCACGTGCACGAGAAGAGTTGCTTAATACAACTTACCAAGAGGTAAATGATTAAATCTGATCGAAAACGTGTTGCAATGACGAGAATTCGCGGGTTGATGGTAACATTGACCTGCCAGAGCAACATTCCTTTTCTAAATGCTAATGAATTTCTATCCAACGTTATATCGATCATCAGAAGGACGTCTGCTATATTCATTTTCTCCAGGGCACATAGTTCTAAATAATACGTGCAGATGTGATAGCTTAGGATTGGTATCAAACCACTCTTTCTTTCTTATCAATATAATGTTCATGACGAGAGCATATTCTTACCGTTCGGAAATTTTCCCGGTTATCATAAAATATTCGCAACGTTTTCGAGAAAGAAAAGTAACGATCCAACAGATAAAATGGGATTTTAATTTTGTTTACTATATTGGAAAACTGCACAGAATTTCTCTTCGATATTTTTTTTTTTGAGTAGTTCATATTTGATTTTGTTGGTTGGTTTAACATGTTGTTGAATAGAAGTCATTGATAGTAATATTTGAACTATGGATATTACTCTTGTTTATCTTCATCTAGATCCGTTTTGTTTTAGAATTTCATGTAGTAATCGTCATTGATCTTTTCGTGTTTGAAAGAATAGATTATCTTGTTCATAAACTAATTCTGTTATGACTTTGTATGAATAACCTTGATTTATAAGAAAAATTTGTTGTTTAACTGAATAAAACACTTCAACAGCATCTTAAGAAATAAGTGATTTAAAAAAATATTATATTCCTAAATATTAGCTTTTTTTAGGTCGTACTTCACAGCCAAGTCGTTGTTCTGCTTGTCTACTTGATCCTCCATGACTTGAAATTTATATTAATACATTCGCATCAAATCAAATCATGTGTTTGTAACTTTCAAAACAAAAATTGTTTTTACATTTGGATCATGTTAAATATGCATAAGTTGTTTAAGTTAACATTATTATCGCAAAAAAACGATTATTTTATCATCACATTGTTCATGATTACGTATTAAATATTCACATGTACGAAATTTATTTGGATTTATGATACATGAAAGTGAATATCAATGTTGATCATTATTAATTGATGCATATTATTGATCAAATTCTGGTGTCATTCAACAAAGTTACTTCATCCGATTTAACTTTAGCAATATGATCTAAATTGTGTAATTTTATCCAATTAGCTTCATATAATTCAGATCCAATTAAACAATTTAAATCAATTATTTTATTATCTTCTCTAACTAATGTTGTACGACATAATTTTGTATGAGCATGATCAGCAGTTAACCAAATTTTGAATCGTTGTTTTTATTGCTGAACAGATACATTTGAATTATACATTACTAAACAATTTTTATTTGTTGTACAAGTAGTAGCTATACTACCAAGTACAAATATTTCTACACTAAATGAGAGAACAATTAAACGAGATCGTATACGTCGATTATGAAACATATTTCTTTAAACTTTTTTCTTGATGAGATTGTAAAATCGCCTTATATATAGAAGTTAAATATTAAAATTTTCACAATCGTATCATGATGAAAATCATATTCATCAAGCAATGGATACTCTAATTCCTGACATCGTTTTCGTAAAAGTTCAATTTTATTTGGAATAACCTCAAATGAAACTTTTTTTAAAAATCTTCATCGTCGTAATCAATTTTTTCATATAAACGTTGTATATCATCAGATATTTGTTCATATGTTGTTGTGATTTCTTTTGTAAGAACTGTTGCAGAAATAAGAAATTTGAAATTTTTCTATTATATTGTGTTTATATCAATGTTATTCTCTGTTGATGGTAACCGACATTCTTGACTTTGTGACTCATCTAGAATATTTTTTAAAACATCAGGAACAGAATTGTCAACAAGATATCGATTATATTGTAATACTAATTTTACTTTTCTATAACTTGATGTATATAATTTAATAAACTGATAATTTATATTTTTCTATATATTCTGACACACTATAGGTTCAGCAATAGTTATGAAAAAATCATGAGATTTTTTTTTTGTAAGCTAATGCTAATGATTCAAAAAAAATATGATCATCTTGTGCAACCCATCATAGACGATTTTTATGATCTACTCTACGTTTATATCTGAATGAAAATCTTTCAATGTTACACTAATTGTTTTTGTTCTATATGACTTATCAAAATCATCGTGTTCACCGTGAATTTAATCATCTAACTGTCGAGCAGAGTACTGTAGGACAATACTTTTTTGTACACTATATCCTATAATATCATAAGCTTTCCAGAATTTGACAGATATGAACATGACATTTGTTTTAGAATGATGAGATAAATGCAGTTTTATATATATTATTTGTATCGAATGAAATACATAATAAGAATCATAAAATAACTTTTGGATCCCAAGATTTACTATCCAGAGTTGTAATGGGTAACGATAAACGACTGATGTGCTTCTGTAGAGATAAATTTTCCTTTATCGCTCGTTCTGGATTTTTCTACAGTTTTTGCATTGTTTTTTTTTTCAAATATTTGAGCACAAAAGTGATATGAGTGTGGGTGTGGTTGAGTGTGGCTGGAGTGTAGTTGGGGTGCCGATGTGGTGAGGCAATGATAAGCAACAACTACACCCACACCCACACCCACACCACCCACATCCACACCCACACCCTCACACCCACACCCATACCCACACCCACCCTCAGTTTATAATGAGTTAATGTGTCACAGTATATTTTATGGACGAGAAATCAAATGGTAATGGTGGAAAACTCAGGATGCGTACTTTTCCATATGTTATTGGATGTTCATTAATCAATGAAACAAGTTGATTTTGAAAAATAATTATCTCATCAGCAATATTCATTGAATGTTTAACATCCTTTTTTTCATTTTTATAACGATCCCAGCACGAGGATAGTATTGTTGGAATATCAAATAAACCATTACATTCTTTCTTCTCTGGGTCCCATTCGAGAAAATATACGAACATTGGACGATGTGTATCATTACCCGGCCGTTCTTTTGGTTTACCTTGTATAACAAATGGATTCGGGAATGACGATAGGTTTTTTACAAATACTTTCATATCAGAACCGTCCAGATCACGAGGGACAATAATAAACAATTGGCCATTCTTCAAATGATATTCTTCGAATTTTCCGCGTGTTACTTCCATGTCGATTGGTGTGTGTCCTTCGTCAATCGATCGAATATTTGCCGCCGTTGGTACGATAAAATTATAGAAGTAAGCCAAAGCCATACCCATACCTGCTGATTGTTTTGCTCTTTGCAATTCACGTTCCAAACGTTGAATTCGAATTTGTTCGTCTTCAACAAGAAAAAAGAATTTTGTTATCAGTATTAATAGTGCTGTGGCAAACAGAGCATAGCCGACGACTAGCTGATCCTGTTGTTTTGCAATGACGACAAGAACTATTCCGATGACGAGTATAATCAGAGCAGTTCCCATTTTTAATAGATTCATTTTTCGAAACATCGATGCTCCTGTTAGAACTAACCAGGTACTCAATATTACTAGCATAATGCCAGCAATGAGGAATGCAGCACCAAACGATTTTAATAAAAGATTGCGACCAATACTTGAGAATAACCAGAGACCACTGCCTAGAAGTGCAAGAAACAGAATAAAGTCGAGCAACATTCTAGTCTTGAGATGATGTTGATGAGCCAGTTGGAGTGGAGATACAACTTCGAAGATTGGATTCTGTAGTTCATCGATATCACTGGTATATTTAGGCATTGGTATCAGATTAGGTGCTGATATCATATCTTCCATTTCAATTTTGACGTTAGACGACATAGTTATAAGTTTAGAAGAACAATTTATTCGAATCTGAAATATTTGTGTTTTCCTCAGAATAATAATTAGTTAGTAAAATTTTGGCACATACAAGTGCTATTTCTTCAGACATGCTTTTTCGAATCTCTCTTACACAACAAGGTCGTTATGATATTAATCCCGACATCAAACAGTTTTCTTAGTTTTCAATATCGTTATTAAATATTTAGAACAATGTAGGTGTGAAAGGTGAGTATCGGCATGCATTTTCTCTTCATACATGTGCATGGTCACATCCCCATCTCTGATATATCCGAGGCACATATAATCACTGCACTCGATATCTAGAATATTGCTACAAGACAAACTTGGCATATTTGTGCCCTGAAATTTGCACTTTTTTCGGACGTGTAAGCAAATCAACTATATCATTTTCTATTAATTGATAAAAATCATACGTTCCATGTTAAAACACACAGAATAACATAAGTTTTCATCATCTAAATCTTCTAGAAAAATTCTGGGAGTGAACACAGATTCCATGTTGGAATGGCTCTATAGATTAGTCACTCAACTCATTTCTTTCTTATCTAACTCTCGTTTCCTAACCATTTGTTGAACTTTCGCATGATCTTTTTGCGAAATGTAAGATATAGTTCAGTATTTATAGCTTGGTTTTGTTCATTTAGTCCACATGTTGGTGCACTTTCTTCAAGTTCAATAAAAAAATCTGGCTCATCGTTTTGATTGATGGAATTTCTTCTAATTGATTTGACTTCAAATGCTGTATATGGCATGATAAGAACCTCTTTTTCGTGTCCATACTCAGATATTTCCATTATGCTTAATGCACTACGTCTAGTACGTATTTTGTAAGTACAAATTGCGGTAAATTGCTGTTTGTTTACGTCAGCACATTTTAGTGCAAATTTCTTAGCCACTGAGTAATCGAGGGATGTAGATAAAAATGCTTTGTTCATTATATGTGATCCAACTTCGTATTGACCTAAATCGTGCTGTGTGATTTTCATCCCTCGATAACATTCACCAATGTAACTCATTCGATCAAAGGCACTATGCGTAAACAAAATTTGCAAATAACATTTCATTCCACAGCGATTAACATTACCATTAGCACTTTTAAAATTACCACCAATTATTGCGAGTTGTTTATTTAAATGCTTGTAAAAATCAGTTGGAGCTGTGTAAGCTTTAATTAAATAAATAGGATCCTTTGTGTTTATTGCTTGATCGAAATAAGTTTTTATTCGTTCGAGATGTCGTGATTCCCTAAACTCAATATTAATAAAATCAGTTTGAACTTCATGCACAAGCCAGTCAAGATTACGACCTTCCCATGAGTGTTCGATTATCCAGCGCCATTTTTCGGCTTCTCTATGAACATTCTCATCAACTTTCATCCATTCAATTTCACCATCGTGACAGACAAATCTTTCACTTTCATTTTCACGAAGAAAAAGCCGTCTAATTTCAATGTCTTTCGATTCAGATTCCGGTGTATAACCATAGAAATTTCTTATTGAACGAGATGCGCCTCGCTCTAGCAATAATCGAACTATCTCAATATGTCCATAATAAGAAGCAGCATGTAGGGCAGTGCTTCCGTTCGGTTCAATGCGGTCTATTTCACCCAGAGTCAACGTACTAAGTAATTCTTTTACCCTGTTTATGTCGTTGTTACGACACGAACTGTAAAGTTCGCTCACAGTGAAATTATTTCTTGCCATTGAAATGTCTTACTTGCTTAGAAGTGTGCGAATCATTTGAGCCAAGTGTCCAAAATGATTTCGGTATATACACGTGTTTTCGTCTAATAAAACAAGCAGTGTTCATTCTATTTTGCGGATGTGCATGTGTGACAAAAAATAAAACTCTGATCAAATTTGAACTACGGCATTTGACTCTAAACAATATTTGGTGACTATACTCTTCTCGGTTTTTATATTCCGATGATTTCAAGGAGTTTTGAACCTATTTAGCATTACAAACTTGATTTTCATACGCTGAAGTAATAATCGACTACAAAGATTAAATGTATTCAATAATATAGCTTCACTGAGGAACATCACCAGGGTGTTACAACATAATTACTGTTGCCATTCTTTACCTCGATTTTGTCGCTATGTGCACAATGCTTCATAGTAATTGTGAAGATTTCCAAATATTGATAAGTCCTAATCGTTTTTATAGATAACAGTTTTTCTAGCGTGGGGACCTCAGAATATGATTAAGAAAAACCATTAAGCAGACAATCATCTCTCGTTAGGTCTAACAATAAAAACTCAGGAACAATTAGCCTTATCAGAACGAAATACGCTGCTACTACAATGTGAAAACTAGTTCAAAAACGAAAACAAATGAGAAATGTCACAGTTAATTCCAGAAAAAAATGTATATTTACTATGTCTTATGGTAATTAAAAAATGACTCCTAACTTGTTTTCATTATTAGAGGACAGAGTAGTATCGCCATTTTGCGTATGTTAGAATGAGAATTCTGTAGTCATCACTATTTAGTTATTACCAATGAAGCGTATTCCGACAATCCAGTTCGATCAGACTCCATCGATATCCGATCGGATTTTAGATGAATTTCTATAAAACCAACAAATTCATATCAGTTGCCAGATCACGGAATAACATTCGCATCCATAGTGTCGAAATATCATCAGATCCTACCGTCAGATTGTGACGGAATCCAACGTTCGGCTCTGACTACCCTCTTTCGTTGAATTGTGGTACTAATTATTATTAAATTATTTTTTGAATAGCTTTTCCGTCGGATCCGTTATCGGATTCATATATTTGGGTATTCCAAAAAGTGATGATGTTTCTACTCTTTATGTGGAATTTGAACTAACTTTTCATAGAGCATTGAAGCTCATTTTCAAAAATACTAAGGAAATATCATTGAGTTTCGATTTTGTCCGAAAAACATTCTTTTCTTCAGAAAATTGAATTTAAATTCTACTTGCAATGAACTAGAAATTCCCTGAAAGTTACAACACGTTTTACGATACAAAATAAGTTGAAAATGTTTGCAAATAAACTAAGTAGTTCGCTTTCAAGGACAGAATTTATTTAAGATTGAAAACGCTATAATAAAAAGGAAGAATCCATTTATTTTTTAAAGTACGGAACAATTCAAAATTGTTTAATTGTCTCATAGAAATGCTGTTAGATTAGTTTAAAATCAAGAATACTCACTTGCTTAATGATATTGAAATATATGTTATTTGTTTTACGTTTTGTTTGCAATTGACTTTTTGACGCATTTGTGGATGATGAAATTGCTTGGTTTTTCCCAACTTTCTTTTGCTTTCTTCACATTAATGAAGCGTGACATTTTTTCATACAATACGTCGTGGGCTTCGTAAGCACGCGCTTATCGTTGTAGGTACCCACATTTTTTTATACGTTCTCCTTGATACTTTTTTTTTTCCTTTGCACTACATGTTGCTGCAACAAGAAAACGTGCGCCGATGTCCCTACATAAAAGCGTATTCATATTGGACGACGAAATGTTTTGGATTGTAGAAAATGTGAATCAATAGTCTTGCGATTTGAGATACGAAGAAAATTTGGGAGGAGATGTCCCATGTCCTCAAAATCGATCAAAAATTGGCGATAAATCGCGATTCATCGAAACGATAATCGTGAGCTGAAACGCGATTAATCACCGATATTTTATGATGCTTTTAGCGATACATATGATAAATTGCGATTTATTAATGTATAATTCTATATATAATCGTGAGTGAAATCGCGTATATAACCTGATATTATCGCTATTACCAGCGATTTGATTTATTTTATAAGCGCTGTAATCATACTTCAATCAACTTTTATTTCAAAATATAAATCACTTTGATCACATCTAGGAACACATTTAGAAGAAAAAACAAGTCACTAAAGTTATCTACTGCTTTTCATATATTTCACTCGTAAGATAAAATAAAACGTAGAGAAAAAGTAATATTATAGTTAACGTATAACAAATGGAATTACAAAAAAATCACGTTACAAATCATGTATGTTGATTGAGTTGTAAACATAGGATACGCTAATGTTTTCAAAACGTAGCCAATTGAATCTTTAAATATAAAGTTCACATAGAATAAGTAAGTGGAATCAAATATATACACAAAAATGAAAATAAATGTCTAAAATCATAATAAAAATATTATCATAAACATCGTAACATACCGGTTAGTAAGAATATTCAATGTTTACGAAGTTATTGAAACTTACATTATTATTAGAATTGTTTATTAATTTCTTACACATTAAGGTAATGTTGTGTTGATGAAAACAAATTTGTTGATTGATGTTCGACATTATTAACAAGATTATTATTATCTAAAAAAATAAAATCGCTGAAACACAATTTAGGACTCATCTAAGAAGAATTATACCATGTTGAATCATATTCTTTCGGATCTTTGTCTTTAAATTTCTTCTTTTTGACTTGATACATTCGAGCATTGGTCCACACACAGTTGCCAGTTCATCGGCTGTTAAGCCGAACTTTACTTGAACAGCATCTATAATAAAAAAAGCTATATTGTTTCATGATAATGTGGATTTTTACCTCGAATAATTGTAACACGATTATCTGTATCTATGTCACGTGGATCAATATCAAGTAATTGGGTGTGGGTGTGGGTGTGGGTGTGGGTGTGGGTGTGGGTGGTGTGGGTGTGGGTGTAGTTGTTGGGTATCGTTGCCTCACCACATCGGCATCCCACCTACACCCCAGCCAGGGTGTGGGTGTGGGTGTGGGTGTGGGTGTGGGTGTGGATGTGGGTGTGGG
>CAJNOP010000004.1:5812333-5842960 GCA_905250075.1 Rotaria sp. Silwood1
GTGGGTGTGGGTGTGGGTGTGGGTGTGGGTGTGGGGCGTGGGGTGTGGGTGTGGGTGTGGGTGTGGGTGTGGGTGTGGGTGTGGGTGTAGGTGTGGGTGTGGGTGTGGGTGAGGGTGTGGGTGTGGGTGAGGGTGTGGGTGTGGGTGTTGCTATTTGCCAACACCCACTCACAATCGCGCCCGCATCCACACCTGCACCAATACCGCCACGCACACTGCTACCCACACCCACACCCATCCACACCCTTCGTTCGTCTCAACTACCACATCAATTACATTAATAAATAATGGCATGTCACCTGTTTACGCTTACGAATATTTTCTATATTTATTCATCTTTCTATTTTGATTACATATTCATTACACAATGAACTATTTTTCTGCTTTAGTTCGCTACTTCTAAAGTTGCTTTTGCTATCATTTTACAAATAAACATGTATACATATTTTAAGTAACTAAGAGAATGATACTGTTGTTAATACTTTGTACCTATTGAGCATTATTCACTGACATCTATTGATCTAGTAACCGTGTTGTACAATTTTCATCGTTGATTTCTCAGTAGTGTAGAAATCATTAATTCGTTATGAGTTTTAAACTATTCAACTATTAAATTGTATAGTTCGAGTGTCAAAGTTTTGCCCTCACCCTCACTCTCATCTCATCAATACGAGCATATTTGTGAAGCGTTTCAGTTTGTGTTGTAAGAGGATTGTGTGTTATTTATTATAGGCTAAAAACAGATAATTAGTGAAGGATCGTGAGATAGGAAGGATGTGGATGTAGGTGGATAGAGCGTGGATGTGAGTTTCCTCTTCTTCCACACTCACACTCACCCTCACACCGACACCCAATGCTGTCTAGTGCAATCACCTGTTGGTAGCTATGTGTACTTTGTTGTTGATTTCATCATTATTAAGGCTGAAGCCATTTTGAGAACATAGTTATTACCGTCATTGACAACATCCAATGCTACATCTAATCCTGAATGTTTATTCTTCAAACGATAGTAGCAGAAAATTTTGATGTATGCTGAATTTGTTTCGATATCCAAAGAGAAGTTATCATTTTCTACAACGTACTCTTCCAGTGCATCATCAATTCTTCTGCAGTCTAACGTAAAGAAAAACAATGAAGAAAAATGTTTGTCAAGATTTTGCCGAGACACAATAGTTCATGACTAAAGATATAGGTGTAGCTATGGATAAAGGCAGAATTAAGCACATCCAACATCCATACTCTCCCTCAAGATAGAAACTCATAGTAGGTTTCATTGCTGCTAAGGAGCTGAAATCAATATTAGATAAGTATTACTAACCAGAGCTGCCGGCCTGCCCTGCGGCCTGGCAGGCGCCTGCCAGGCTAGCAGGCCAGGCTGGATTTTGAAATTTTGGCCTGGCCTGATCAGGCCGAAAAATTTTTGACCTGGTCTGCAGGCAGGCCATGCTAAACTTGGTCGCCTGGGCCATTGTCTTTGTAATATTTTTCCTTATCAATTTTAGCAAGACAAATACATTCAATTCCAGAAACTAGTACTGACATAGAATGGCAGTTTATTACTGTAGTCGGAAGATTAAAAAAAGAAGGTACATGGTGGATTCGAACATCCAATCCGAAAATATTCAGAACTCGACGAACACCCTGACGGCAGATTAGAACACTGAGATAGACTCACATCAGTTCATACAGTCTAAAGCACAGATTGACTCCCGTTCATCCACTATATGATCAGAGACCATTCGTTATCAAATGACTTTCACTAGTCTGAAATGTCTAAAGTAGTAGTCAGGACAAGTCCGAAGCATCGTCTACACTGGTCATGGCTAGTCCTTTTTTAAACACCGTGTCGCCTACCCCAATCCAAATTAAACTGAAAAGCTCTAAACAACCCGCTTTCTTTGTAATAAATATATCTTCTTAATTCGTTTAAATTGATCAGTAAAGAAGAGTAAAAAAAGTATAGTGCACCTAAAAAAAATCTCAATATGTGTATCATTTATCAAATAATTGATGGATAATCAAATGCATTTAGCACATATTAGATAGGAGAATAACAATCGTTTTATTTCCTGTCTTGTTCTCAAATCTTCATAAATTGATAACTAAAGACGATCTCTTATGTTATGATTAAGGGAATTAATAACATGCATTATTATTTTGTTTTAAAATTATGTCGATTATCACTAGTATCATTAATTTTTCTCTTTCTAGAACGACAATCAGAGAGTCTGCCATAATCAATAGTGAGGGCAAAGACAAATGTTATACTTTATGCATTCCTGTCCTAATATATTTGATTATATTTTGTATTTTTATATGTTGAGAATGTAAGAGTAAGAGTATATCGAAACAAAAGAAAGTAAGAATAAGTAGAGAAAGCAATGTTTATTTCGTAGCGAGGAATGCTAATTCATGTCGTTTAAAAACTCTCAGGTGTTCTAAATTTAAAAACATCTTCAAAATAATTTAAATATTTTTATATCGTAGTTTTATATTATTTTATTTTAAATATAAATTCTAATAATTTTAACTTTAAGAATATGAATTTAAATACATCAAAGTTAATTTAATTGTTAGTTGAAGATGAGTAGTAAGTTAGATTTCACATTTAACTAAATCATGATATGAAAAAATCTAGTTTCCTTTGAATATAAGTAGCTTTTTATTCTTGCATTTAAAATTAATTCTTTGTACACAACTAATTATTCCTAGGTGATAATAATCAAAAGATATTCTTTCAAACAATATAAAGTTTTTTTTTTGATTTACTTTGTTTAATGTTGTCAGAACGATCTTGTATTCTGTGAAAGATAATTTTTTATGCATGTGTAAATATGAAAAAAACTTTGAGTAAAATTGTATTAAATAGCATCTTAGAATGATTATGAAACGCAGAAGTTGATCTCTTGATCGTATGGCTCAGTGGTCTAAGCGATGGAAAGTAATACATTGTATGCATATTTGGATCTAATTTTTATACTAATATTTTTTCACTTAGACTAGTCTGGACTTGTCCGCTAAGTAGAACTACAACTCGTGCTATACTGTTCTTGACATCCTTACTTTTCCAAGTTTAAATCATTTTTAGACGGACATCCCTGTCACCTGTCCTGACTAGTCTTTCTTTCAGAAAGTCCTCGTCCAGGACTAGTCTGCATATTAGATAATAACGTTCTGTATCAACCGGCTTCAGCCCATTCCTGTATGAGTCTTTCTCAAAAAAAGACAAGATTAGACACGTATAATATCGCCTGTCAATCATGTAATTTAGACAGGGCTTCATGACGCCCAAAACTCCTAGACTAGTCATGTCCTAGTCAAAGTTGAAACAAAGACTAAGAAGACGGATCGACATGACTAGAAAAATGACGAATCATTCAGTTCATCTTGTGCTTAGTTGGGTTATTGACAAACTGTCAATTTACTAATCTGAAAAATCATAAACACTATTCGGCCTGGTTTGGCCTGTTGGCAGCTCTGTTACTAACATTGTTGCGACTTGCGTATACTTTTGTGTGAAAAAGGGATAAAGTCATAATCATCGGGTACCAGAGAAAAGGTAAGAAAGTTAGGAAAATATGATGTATTTGACGATTGATAGTAGTATTCCGATGGGACAATGAATGCAATGAATGAAAATCACTTCGAAAAGAATGTGTAGTACGCCAAACGCATGATAAAGTGGTAGACAAGATGGTCTACGATAAGTAAAATCGATCAAGTAACATTAACTGATAAAAATTCAGATTTCTATAGCTCAAACATCTTCTGGAAATCGTTGTCGGCCACTTACCAGTTGTTAGTCCAGAGATGTTTTATTGTAGCCTGTATTTAAATATACTATCTTATTGTTGGAAAACAACGGATATATATAGATGGGTGTGGGTGTAAAGAAAAAATCATCCACACCCACGCAAGTTTACCACATATTCTAATGCTAAAAAAATGGCCACTCTGTACTCTGTCGATGTCTTTATTTCATAAATGTCGTCGATATTTTTTACGTTAATCTACACTGAATTTCGACTGATTATCTCGCTGAATTTTTCTAAGAGATAACATGTCTTTAATATCACTCTCGGAAAGCTTCCATTGTCATCATTTAATAATTGATGATTGATTAACGACTTCCAAGCAGCTTGCCAACTCTTCGTATTATAATGGGTTTTGATGCACTCATTTTTGCCATCATCAAAGATGAAACCATAAACCAATTCAATGGAACGATGTTTCAGATCTATATATCATATATACCTAATAGATAACTAAATATACTATTATCTAAAACTATTAACGCCTATCAAACGTAATCTTGTAGCAGAAAAAGTGATGAATTATTTTTGCAAAATATTGTACTTAGAGAAACCAGAAAAAAATGAATACGAATGAATATATTAGCAATGGAAACATATATACATCCACACATAACAAAAGAATGAAAATATATATAGAATACATATATATATGATGACGTCACAAAAATAATAGAAAGAAGGATAGATGATGTACATATGATGACGCTCTCTAATACTTGCTGTCTCAAACGAGAACACTCAATGTCTGCTGATAATGTTGACAATATTCTTCAATACATTGGAAATGTATGAAGTTTTTGAATGAAAAAATTTTACCATACAACAGATATATCATAATTGACTCGAGCACATCAATCTAGATATATTACGATAGTATAACAGATCAGCAATCATTGATCTCGTTGTTTTCGAGCGAGATACGATTCCTATTTATTGTAATGACATACTATCGAGTTTTTGAAATAGACTTGTTCATTAATGAAGTGAGCGATTCACATGTTGGCTACCAACACAGTCTCTTGAGCACGCACACATGTACATTAGTAAAATATTTTCGTCCGACATAGTTCGAAACAAGTTGAGATTTTAACAGTCCAGCCTTGTTATTCTTATTTTTCGATCATTTCTGTATTTTTAAAGTAATATAAACATCAAAACTAATCTATTGAATATTTATGATTAGACTACAGGATCTTGTCTACTGTTGAATTCTAGCTATCAATTGATGATTGATATTGATAAATTGCTGTATAAGAGCCTTTCGAAATATTCCACTTGATAAAGTGTTGATGTAAAATGTTTTGACATAGTTTGAAAAAAAGAACCATCGTGCAATATACACAAATATAATATATAGAAGAAGAAGCATTTGATCAGTTGGAGGATTATTATAGAAACCATAGAGAGCGACTGTCATATAAGGTATGTTTAGAATAACTGTTACAATTGACTGTATCAAGAGCATGGTGATCAAATGTAAATTATATCGATTTAAATTTGGATTACGTGTCACTATTATTGTTCTATTGCTACTCGTATTCGATATTGCAGCAATTCGCCTACGGCTTAGTCGTACATTTCGATGGATCAACAAACCAAAAATCAAAAGAAATAGAGGAACAATGGCACCATTATACATAGAAAAGAAATAGCCATCGAGAATTAAGGAAAGCACAAACAAATTTGATGGACTTCTACATGGATCTGATTTTGTTGGTGTGGGTGGTATAATATCGAATAAAAAAGTAATATGTATTGAAAATACAACCCATATCAATACTACCAATGATATTAATATACGACTCACTTTTACTTGACTTAATTTACGAAGTCGAGCATCATATGAACTTGTACAAAAACGATCCATACAAGCAAGAGTAATAAATGTTGATGATAGACAAGGTAGAAGAAATATAGGATATTCGCTTAGTTTACATCCAATTCTGTTTAAATGAATACGATTAAATAATGGTGGATTTAAATATCTTAACGCATCAATCATAATAACAGCGTTCATAACAAAGAAATCAGTAATTGAAGCCGAAAGAAAATAGAGCGAACATGAATTATTTCGAAATTTTCTCTGACGAAAGGTAAAAATATTGAGTAAAGAACCGAGTATTCCACCAATATATAATGCAATCAGCATGTATTTGTCCATTATTGGAAAAATTATCGAAGCTCGTACTACATCAAGCGATAATCTCATTGGTGTATTCGTTGAGTTAGACATGTTGTTTTCCTAATAGATGTACGTTGTATAATAAATGAAAGTAAAATTTCTTTATTTTTTTTTGCTGTGTACAGGATATACGATAGTGGTGTAATTACAAAAAGCTGAAGGTGTAATCACATTAATTAGTTTCGAATTACGTGCGTATATATAATCGTATAGTGCGCCATAGATTCTCGAAGTATGCATTAGATGTGAAAAATTTTTTGAAATAAAATACCTCGGCTTAATACATTGATTAAAATTAATGATAATTTTTCAGTAGCAAAGGAATACAACTTCACTTCGTCATATGATATGTAGTTTCTGACCTAAAAAAAAAGGTGACTGAGTAGAGCATTAAATGAACTATTTTATGTCGGTCAAAGATCGAAATCTTAATAGATCTGTAGTCCTTTGAAATTATTCAAAATATGAACAAATTCTATTGTTGGAAAGTTTTTCTTTGACTTCTAATTAATCTTAAAGTAGTCATACAATGGATATTTGAACTTCGTTATTCGCTATGTATTGATTGATTATCGAATGAATACCTCATTCTATTGAGTAAGTACAGTATGAAATCTTTACAATTTACTACCAAAGATCGTACTCTATAAATAATTTTCTAAATGTAAAGGAAAGTTCTTTTTCATCAAATATTTGTAATATTATTTCTAATTAATGGAAAAGAGAACGAAAGATATATCTTATATTAAGGATGGAGTCAAATGTTTGCCATTGTAGTTCTTTTTTTAGTATAAGTCGCGATATATCGAATTTCTTATTGTCGAAACTTATTTTAAGAAGATCATATGTACGTCCTACGTAAAAATAATTGTAAATTTAACAAGGTCGCGTGAAATGAAAATTGGTTAGTGTTTAACCCTAAAAACACGCTAAAAAATTCAAAGTTAACGTGTTTTCATGATCAAAAATGCAACATCTTTTCTCATTAACTTGTTAAGTTTTTAACGAAGTTTTGTGCAGTAAATTATCAAAAAATACGTGAAAATGTCTTTAAAGACAAGTGACATTATGATCGTTTATTTTTCTCTTCAAAATATCTACCATTCTGTAGCTCAAGGTTTATTGTATCAACCATATAAAAAACAAAAACTTCTACCTAAGTTTCCTAGAGTTCCAAGAAAGACTCATTTTTTCGAATAGAGTACGTTACTGCTTATTTTTTGGGGACAAATATGATTTTATTTTTAAATAACATCTCTATTTTATATCAAAACATTTAAAGACATACTTTCATTCAATGTAGGAAGAATTTCTTTACAACATGGTGTAGTTACAATAAAATAGGAAATTTAAAACAAGCTATATAAACTCAACATACCAATAGTTACGATTTCTATAATCAATAACAACAATTATTATAATACGTCTTACACATGTACTTTTATTAGTAGGTTGAAGTTTACACAGCTTGTTTTAAATTTTCTATTTTATTGTAACCATACAATCTTCCAAAGAAACACTTGCTCTATCGAATAAAGTATTGAGGGTAATTTTCTCCATTCAAAAAAAAATGCGCTTTTATCGGAAAAACCATCATAAATCTAGGAAAATTCAGTAGAAATTTTTGATTTTTATGTGGTTGATAGAACAAACATTGAGATACTGAATAGTATTTAAAAACTTATTATAAGGTCTTTTCTTTCCTCAACTAAGGCATCCTGCCAAACTTTCATCAGAGGGTGTGGGTGTGGGTGTCGGTGGGTGTGGGTTGTTATGACAGTACATATCGACACCCACACCCGCGTCAACTTTCTGCTCGTATTTTCCAGCAATCTTTTTTTAACGAGATGCATATTTAACACGTAAATATGTTAACATGTTCTCGAACGTATGCTTAACAGACCTGTATCTCTTTGTTTGACCATAGATAACAAAACGACTCCTACTTATGTCTTGACAAATATTTCGTGAAGACATCACTTGCTTTTTAAAAGAAGGACAAGATAGGAGCAATTTGCTTTTTCATGTTTTACTGTTTCAACGCAAAACTAGAATTACAACGATGATACACGTCTTAGTTTTGCTCGTTTTCAGGTAATTAACATATCTTGTTTTTTGATCGATCTACAACTCAACGAATTTCTTCTCTAGCCTTCCAGGTTTGATTTTCGCTTCTTTTCACTTGTGGAACGACTGATTCTGTCTTTGACTAGATCGAGTTCAAACTCAGACATGTCACGGCATGTCCCAATACAGTCAATGTTCGACAAATATTGTATGCGGTTGTTTCCAAATGGCAGCTACTAATGCAAGTGGTATTTGTGGCTTTCTTTGGTTGACTTGTTCTCAGCTGGTTTCATGTGGTCCTTTCAATAATTTTTGTTTTCAGCCTGATCATATTTGTATTCGTCATTCTCGATGCTTTAATCATCCGATTTGTTATCCGTCGTCGATGGCTGATCAACGAATCTGTCCACCAAAAACAAGTAAGAGAACAACAGATTACCTACAACCAGTGTTGCCACCTTTTGAAGTCCAAAAAGCAGAAAATAGTTTATAAAAAGCAGAAAATGACAGAAATTTTATTACTGAAAAACAGAAAAAAAGCAGAAAGCATATTTTTTGTGATGTAAACGATTTTAGAACTTTGTTCCAGTGTACTAATGAAGAATTTTCATATCAAATTTTGATCTCTCTTGTACAGAATCATGAAAAATAGTCAATCCATAAAGAAATAGGATTGTACAAGGTCAAGAAATACAACTACTTAATTGACAAATAGAATTATTAGATACATTTTCTATTGACTACATATTTGTCATCTGGTTAAGTAGCTTTTAATAAATCTTGATTATCTAATAAATATTTACACATCTTATTAATGATAAGGAAAACTTTAAACGTATTGTTAATTCAGGTGATATAAGTTTTCTTCTCATGTAGTCCTTTGATCATATAATAAATGTTTCAATTCTGAGAATGCTGAGTCAGCATAAGCATTTCCACATGATAGAGAATAAAACAAATATATGAACTTTTTAAAATGTGGTAATTGAATGAGAGGAAAAATAAACACCCGTAACTGATCGGATCTGACAATTTTGTTCACTGTTGAATTATCATCATGTAGAATAGAAGATAAACATCAATAACTATTAGGAATGTATTGAGAGTGAAGATTCTGTAAGAAAGATGAGAAGTTTTCTTTTGTCAGAATTGCCAAGATCCAATCAAATTTTTATTTAGAATTACTTAGCTTGATTTCATCTAGCTATGCATACAACCAACCAGACCGATAAGAAAGTAAAAGGTTCAATATCAGTCAATCTGTTTGATTGTACGCACAGCTAAGTGAAATCAACTTCAGCAATTCTCCATAAGAATCTCGTCGAGTTTTGTGGATTTTTGCAAGAGAGAAGTTGTTATCCTTATTAGACACTATTCATTCTCAATACATCTCTAGTAAGTATGGACAAGAACTTTGTTATAATGATGAAAAAATCTTTTAAAAGCAAAAATCTTGATTAAAAATATAAATAATATAGTATTTTAAAAAAGCAGAAAAGTGCTCAGAAAGCAGAAACGACAGAAAAAAAGCAGAAAAATCTTCAAAAAGCAGAATTTTTCTGCTAAAAGCAGAAGAGGTGGCAACTCTGCCTACAACCGATGTCGAACGTGAATCTTTATTAACATTCTATCGTATCAAAGAAAATAGACATAAATTTTTCTCCAATAAAAACATTGATTTCAGCATTCCAAGCATTAAAAAAAGATACAAAACCATCGTCAACGAAGTTGAGTACCTCTCTCTTATCAAGGAAGATATTTTCGATGAATGTGGAACAAATGTGACAGTTCAATGAGAACGTTAGCTATTTCTAGAAAAACTTGACAATTTTCAAAAGGCTTTGCAAGATTTTCAGGTGTGATTAAAATAACTTTCTTTGTCTCCTTCAGACGTTCTAAAAATCTGAAGATATGTACCGAATGCAGGAATAGATCAAAGAAGAGTAAACGACATTTCTGGTTATTATACTCAGGACTCTTTGAGATAAATGATTATTTCTTGCGATTTATCTCAATTTTGATGAGCTCACTTTTCCAATTATTAACTGTTCCCATCGTTTAATCTGTCAAAGAAATCTAAATTGAATTTATATGATGACAGTTGTATTTGTCAGTTTGACGAACAATTGTTATTCATTTGAAAACGATCATTAATAGTGATATTTTTGCTGGATTTTTTCTCAACTTGTTCCATTCATAAAAATCGTATGACAATGTTCACTCCAATTTTATGAATTTTGCTAGAATAATCTTCTAGTATGATAACAACTGTTCGCCTCTGTCTACGACATAGTGCACGCGAAACTGATCAATCACAATATTTCGTTTAGTTATAAAATGATATCAAATTTCAACTCTATCAATAACAAAAAAAAATTGTTCTCTTCATTTATTTAGCTCCACCAAGACCTGGTGATGGTATTTGCGCCAGAGCAGCATGGGCTCAAAATGCTACCACTGTAGCTGGCGGCAATGGTCACGGGCCTGCACTCAATCAGTTGTATTACCCTCAAGGATCTTTTGTTGATGAAAATCAAACTATTTATGTGGTAGATAATTATAATCATCGTGTCGTCAAATGGGAACGTGGTGCTTCAAGTGGTCAGGTAGTCGCAGGTGAAAATGGAATTGGAGATCATGATGACCAATTAAATTCCCCATACGATGTTTTTGTTGATCAGAATGGAGCAATGTACATTAGTGACTACGCTAATCGGCGCGTTCAACGATGGTCTCGAGGTGCTCAAAGTGGAGAAACGATTCTGGGGAATATTTCTGCCCATGGCATAGCACAAGATGATCAAGGATCACTTTATGTGTCAGACACGGAAAGAAATGAAGTGAAAAAATGGCGTGTTGGCGAGACGACAATTGGGCAAGTGATCGCTTCAGGACTTAATGCTCCACACATGCTATTCGTTGATCGTAATCGATTTGTCTATGTGGTCGACAGATATAATCATCGAGTGATAAAGGTGGATGATGGAACAACAGAAATCTCGATTGTTGCTGGAGGATCTCAAGGTAATAGTGAAAATCAATTATCATCTCCAGATGGTGTTGTTGTTGATACATTGGGCACTGTCTATGTGGCTGATACAGAAAATCACCGAGTGATGCGATGGCCACGCGGAGCTAAATCCGGCAGTGTCATCGTCGGTGGACATGGCCAAGGTTCCCAATCTGATCAATTTGATTATCCCGGTGATTTATCTTTCGATCTCGATGGAAATCTCTATGTAGTCGATATTAGCAATCATCGTGTGCAAAAATTTACTATTGACAAGAGTTTGTGTTGCGACATGTGAGGAAATTAGTCACTTCTGTACGAGAGTATCGTTCTTTTCTTCAGGACATATACAGAAATTAAACGAACTCAAAGTCACGATGATCATTTGTTTTATCTATTAGTGCGGGACAAAAGTTTCGCCCTTATTTAAATGAATTTTTTATAGTATTTTGACGTATTACAATAGAATGCAGCATATCTATATACAGAGGAGTTCGAGACATTTACGCAGTTCATAGTGGTTTTATAGCTGTTTGCTTCTTCTTTGAACAAAACAAAAATATGTGAATACATTGACGTTTGGATGACTTGTTGAGAGATGAGATGAATCGTGTGAAGTGAGTTCGAGTTTATAACTTTTAGCCATTCAGAGAAAAGAATTTTGGCTATGTTTTCTCAATGACCAATATATCGAGAAAAGTGAACGCGAAATTGCAAATTGTAATTCGTTCATTAGCAATCCGTTAGCTCGAAATTTCGGTCTCATTTCATGTAACCTATCTCATCTCTCAACAAATCATCCCAAAATGGATGTATTCACATATTTTTTTCTGTAACTGAAGAAGAAGCGAATAGCTATAAAACCACTATGAACTGCGTAAATGTTTTTTTTTATTATTATTTGCGATGTTTAACCTCTGACCTTGATGATCCTAAAGGAACAATTGCTGAGTAACAAATATATCTGATAGAATACATATAGAAAAACAAAAATGAAATAGAAATAGAGATACCGTCATGCGAGACGAAGCATAGGAGAGACATTATGCTCAAAGCAGACCGTTATAACAACAGATATTTTCGAGATGAGAAGATATTGTACTTTAAAAATAAGAAGCTTGAAATTCTAGAATGTCTCTGGAAATTCAGCAAAACATCTAATATCATCTTTGTTGATGAATGCCATTGAGTCCGACGTACCATGATTCGACAACCAGTTTAAGACTCGACCCTGCACATCCGCATGCGCGACAAATCGTTTGGAGCGATACAGACATCGAATTGGTATTTGACCTTCCTGCCAACTTGATCGATTCACGTTTAAGCAGGATTGTTCTAGTAACAGATACCCGTCTAGGGATTTAGCAAGTCTTTTTAGATATTTTGTCCAGTATGCAGAACACAGACCATCAAGCGAACGTTCATTGTAAGCGAAGGCGAAGAATACATCATTCCAGTACCGACAGTGATATACTCGTTTAAGTGAAGTGTAATAAAAATGGCTCAAATTCAATCGTTGCAAATCTGTGAGCAGAGGATACAGTGCATAGATCCATGTGACGAAAGGTATCATAAATGTTGAAAAAAGAGCTCGACGAAGTGATGGTGATGTTGCCCCACCAAATCTGATAGAATTGATCATAGCCGTTTGTTGATGAATTTTAATTTGGATACGATTAATAATTTGTCCCCAACCTAGTTTTGTAGTCAACGAGTACCCTAGATACTTGTATGATTTCACCCAATCGATTGCATGATCACCACATTTAAGTTCGGACATCGGGCACTCCACTGCGTGTGCGGACCACGTCATCTGAGTTTTCGAATAATTAATCGGCTGAACCGTCAACAGTGAGTAATATTCCAAGTGGTTAAAGAATGAGTGTAATCTTCGTTCAAGATCCATGCATTGTTCTGTATACCGAATCCAGATTTGACCAGCAATAACAGCTGCCAGATCATCGACGAAAAAGAAAGACATAGCCATGAGTACAAAGTCTCCCATGTCAGCATGATATGTTATGAACAGGGTAGGCGTTAAGCTAGATCCTTGCAGTCCACCCCGATAGATCGGAAACCATCGGAATCGTTTCTCCTGAATCTCTATTGTGCCTTGTCTGCCTTCTAACCAGGCTCGGATCCATTTGACAAAAGCTATCGGAATTCCCATTCGGACTAGTTTTCCTAAACATCCCTCGAACCAGAGCTGATCAAATACACTTTTAAAATCTACAAAAACTGTAGCAACTGATGAGCTGTTTGACATATTGGAGTATATCTGCTCCACTAACAGTAGAACAAGTGTTTGCAATGGATGTCTCGCACGGAAACCAGATTGATTATCTGGTAGTATTTCTAGATGTTTAAGCACATCTACAAGCCTATTTAGAAACAGGCGTTCTTGCACTTTTAGGAACGAGTCTAGCAGTGAAATTAGTCATGTTTGGTCAGGTGTGCAAATAACATCTTTCTTCACGAGTAGAATCATTCTCACATCTTTGTCTCGTCTTGGTAGAAAGCAGGTTGAAAACGAAAAATATTTCTAATATAACCAAACTTTTATTCGGTTATTTTTCATTCTTATAGATATATCGATGATATTTTTATGACAACAAATCAAACAATCGAAGAAATCAATGTTGAACTTGAAAAAGCAAAAAGTAAAGATACTAATATCAGAATTGAAGCTACAATAAGTAAGGTGCACGTAATGCAAAAGTTGAGCAGAAAACAAAACTCAACGAATTATATATCAGTTGATACAGTTTTTTGCGCTGATTGAGAATATATTGGGTTGGCAAGAAATTTTTCGCGTTTTTTTCAAAAATTTTCTTTTTATTTTTTAAATATCAGAATACAATTATCAATCAACAATGTATGCTCCATTACTATCTATGGCCTGTCGCCAACGCTCTGGCAGAGAAAGGATCCCTTGTTCGTAGAAGTCTTGAGAGTTTTGGTCGAAGAAGTTGAAGAGATCCATTTTGAGATCGTTCTCGTCTTCGAACTTTTTCTCACATAAATGATTGGAGAGAGAACGGTACAGGTGGTAGTCCATAGGAGCCAAGTCTGGAGAATAAGGTGGATGGAGAACAGTGACCCATCCGAGGTCCAATAATTATGACGCGTCGACTTTGCAACATGGGGTCTCGCGTTGTCATGCAAAAAGTACATTCGATCTTGCTTTCCTTTGAGTTTTTCTGCAATCCGATCCAATTGCTGACAGTAGAGATCAGCAGTGACGGTGCAGCCATTTGGAAGAATTTCCCAATGAATAATCCCATTGACTCCCCACCACACGCTCAGCATCACCTTCTTAGAGTGTGGATCAGTGTTAGGCATTGCTGCATCTGTTTGACCAGCGCTCAGCCACTGGCGTCTGTGAGCGTAGTTAATGTACAACACCCACTTCTCATCAGCAGTAATAAGATTGCGAAGCCATTGGTAGTTGCGATGAGATGTCAATAATTCCATACACGCATCAACTCTGTGTTGGAGCTGATGCGGTGACAACTCATGTGATATCCAAATTCCATATTTCCACGTTTTGCCTAATTCGTGTAAATGTGTTTCCACTGTAATATGAGAGCACCCAAGTCGCTCTGCTAAACACCGTGTAGTCAATATAGGATCTTCTTCGATAAGCTGCTTTAAGAGATCCGTATCCACCTGTAATGGTCTTCCAGTATGAGGCAAATCGTCGAGTTCGAAGTTACTGTTCTTAAATAGATGGAACCAATGTTGTGCTGTACGGATGGAGAGTACATCCTTGCCCATCGTGCCATATATGCTGCTTGTTGCTTCTGTTGCTTTGCCACCCAAACGGAATTCATGAAGCAGAAGCAATCGAAGTTCTCTACGAGATATCTTCATTTCTAAATCAAGATCAACGTCTATATTCATAATTTTGTTGTTGTTCGAAAGATATTCGTACTCCCTATATATACCCTTAGTATGGAACCTTCTAGAACTTTCTCGACTGTTCTAGAAAATTTTCAGAAAAAACGCAAAAAATTTCTTACCAACCCAATATTGGATAAAGTGGTTCATCTCTTGAATGATCTTCATTCGAAGAATCAGATTCGTGCATATCTCTATTTCATTCTTAAGCCACACAAAGTAATTCTTTTCAGATATTTATCTAGTATCATCTTGTCTTCTTTTTTTTCGAGGAAGGAACACCTTTGAGACCCATCGTCTCTTCGATCACAACACCAACTAGTACTGTTTCTAGATTTCTTGATCGTCTCATTCGACCCTTATCTGATAAACATGTTCATACAACAACAATTATTGATGACGTCGATATCATTCGTCGTCTTCAGATTTATGAGAGCCAAGGTTATTTGAAACCAACGACATTCTTCTGTACGTTTGATATTACTGATTTGTAAACCCCTCCTCACAATAAAAGACCCCGGGTCTTCTATTATAAATTTCAAATCATATTCCAAAGGGGTCTTCTAATATGAATTTCTGCGCACAAAGAACCCGAAAGATAATATATTCTCTCTCCATGAACAGAAACTCTTACTATCTTCTTTCATTTTATGATTCTGTCGTCGACAAGACACCGTTTTGCAGAAATAACATTTAGGAACCATGTATAATGAACGTTCAGGGAAAAATTGCACTTTTGATTCCTCTCGCCCGTTCAGTTTGATTGGTTCTCTTTCTCCTGAACGTCCAGTTAAAAGCATTTTTGAAAAAGAGCCTATTTGTCCAAGTATAGTGCTTCTTTTTTTATTAAACAACAGTTCTCTAACTAAATGATTTCAACAAAGGAAATGAAATACATACATCTGTATCAAAAAAGATAAAGCGCAGATTTTATAAACAACAATAAAATTCAGGACAAGGTTTTTAGTTTTTTTTTTAAATTATGATATACCCATGAACACAATGATGGAAAGATATAAAGAGATAGCTAAGAAGTGAATTTTCATTACCAATTATACTGAAAAATATCAGGTTGTTCGTGCGATCTTATGGTTACCGGCACTATTGCTTCACAAACTGTTCTAATTTTTATCATCATCTAAGCAATTAATATATTGCCTATCTAATTTACTCATCCGTATTCATTATATCGTAGGATTGTGAGAAGACGCCTTTAAAAAACGGTTTTTAAAACAAGATTATTTTATAAGTGAGCTACATTAAATTGTTGATCTTTATTAACTTTGTTCTGCTCAACTGTTAAGTTTTATTATTAAACCCATATGTAGGTTTGAACAGAGCAAATAAAGTTCTTTGTCTTGACTAAGAAGACTAATTTTAAATAAGCTTCTTTGTGTTAAGAAATTTCGAAAATAAGGTGTTTAGGAATTAACCCTATTCTCTTATATATCTGTTAGACAAGTTATAGCGAGTAGAATAGATCCAATTACAGATCTTTACGCATTATATTTTGATGCAGAGGTTAATCTTATTATCATAACAAGATAAGTGAGCATATAGGCGATGCTATTCTTCAATGTTCGTATTGATATGAAATTGAAAAGATTGGGTCTAACAATAAGAAATTAAAAGGCACATAAAACTTTTCTAAATAATGTACAAGCTAGCAAGACTATTTTCTCAAGGTATTATATTTTCGAAACTTCCAAGCATAACAGAGCTCATTCGAAATCAACCTTCTTTAAGGAAAAACAGAGCTTCATTGGCTCTATTCAGTGCTATACTTGGTTTTGAAAAAAACTAAACATTTAATGAGAATATAGTTGATAAAGATTGACAACTTGAATCACTTTCTCTCTTTACCTAGACGTCCTTTTAGATAGCTCCTTATACAAATAATTCCAAGAAAATTTCGATGAAAAATGTATTACAAGACCCGCGTCTTCTATTATGAATTTCATATCATATTCCAAAAGGGGTCTTCTATTACGGGGGGGGGGGGGGTCTTGTAATATAGGGGATCTTCTATTACGAGAGGGGGTTTAGTGCCTGATGAATGCTCGAAAGTATTACGATACATACTAGAAAGTCTGTTCATTATCCATGGCAAAGCGAACTGAACATGATCTGTCCATTAGGTGGCGATCCTGAACGGTTCTATGGTCACCCGTATAATACAGACTATTTCCGACATGTTGCATTTCCACAAAGCTCCGTCAATTCAACAGCGATTCCTGGTGTTTCGAGCATGATGACAACACTTTAATATCTGCTTTATGTTCGTAGCATAAGTGACTATACAACATGAACTACAAGTTCTCTATTATTAAAGAATTAGATGTTTCATAAAGATGTTATATCAATAAAACTAGAACCCTATGTAAACGCCTATAAAATGTAAACCACTCTTCACGTTCAAGACTTTAGCATCATAACATACAGGTCATCAAATCAAAAGTAACATATAAAATTCCTAATCAGAATCTTCACAGAAAAAGCATATAACCTATAGCCCTGAAAACCTTACCATCCAATCATTCTAAGTAAAATGAAACACTCTGCTTCTTCTTTTCCCACTTTAAGTTTGACTTTTGCGTTCCTTAGTCCTTCTGGACCGACTGAACGAAATTTCTTAGCTATTCGATTTAAGCCATCTGATGAGACCCTTTAAAAAAGGTCGAAATCGCGATCATGGCTTCTTCACTCGTCCTCACCCTCAAGATTACGCCATCAGGCTAGCCATCTAAGTTACCAAATAGAACCATCGACAAACAACCATTATTAACATACAGGACAACTAATTGAGCTCAGAAAAATCATATCATTTCTTATAAATTCAATGTAACTCTATCTCTTCTATCTATTCACAATAGTACTCTAATGTAGCCTATAAGATTCAGAACATACCTGATGATGAACCCCTAAGCAAGGTTCGAAACGCGCTGTATGCTGCTTTGAATCTAACTTCTGAAACTCATCTTTACCCCACACCCTCACCCACACCCACACCCACACTCCCTTTCATCACAATTTAAAAATTCAGCTTGAGTTTTGTATGCTTCAGGTATGTAATATGATCCACGAAATTCTGGATATTTGTATAATAAACTAATGAGAATATAAAACATCTGTTCGTTTTGTTTTTCTTTTTTTTCAAATATAACTGACTAAGCAAACGTTTTTATTCCCAATTTATCAATTTTTTTTACATCAGGCCATGTTTGCTTTATTTGTTGAGCAACAACATCAAAATTGGAAGCATTTGCATTTGATGGTGTTGTTGTCGATGTTGAAGTTGAGCCTGCATAACCTATTGTTACTGTAAATATGAAGTATACTATATCTTAGTTTTGTAAGTACCTGAAAAAGACAGGAAAAGAAATTTTATAATTTTGAATTGTATTTGATTAGATTGATATGTATGTATGTTTTAAGAGTGATCATATAGTTTTATGCAGGACAAAGATTTCTTTGTTTTTTCAAGCTAAAATAGTCTATAAGTATAGATATTCGGAATTATAGATTTATTTCATACTCGAATAGTCGAATGAAAAAATTATTTAGTTAGAAAAAAGAAAACAATAATAGAATTTCTTTTTTCTTTGTTAGTTGTTTAACCACAGAAGACATGATAATACTTTATGACTGTACTCGATTAAGAGACAAAAGTCTCTGCAATAAAATTATGATTTACAACAAGATAGAATTTTGAAACCATGATTGTCAATAAAAAAAAAGGTTTGTTAGTACAATCCTTATGGGATTAAAATTTGAACTGTTTCTTTGCTTGATCCCATTTATTTTGGTATAAATTGATTTATCCATGTAAGAATGTAATAAACAAATAATTCATATAGTCTCCGAAAGCTGTCTGCAAGGCACAGGTCCGAATTTCTATCTCTATACAGTTTAACACTCTTATGAGAATTCTATATTGTTTTAGATGTCAACAAAAGAACTTTGTATACATTTAACAGAACTTCATGCAAAATCGTTATTGAATGATAATGATACATTTTTGTTTGATTGCGATGGTGTTCTTTGGAATTTTCCTCATATCTTTACAGGTGCAGTTGAATTATTAAATTATTTGACAGAACAAGTATGAAAATAATTTTTTTTTCTTTGAAAATAATTTGAAATTTTTTTTCTTTATAAAGGGTAAACGATTATTTTTTGTGACAAATAATTCAACGACAACACAAGATGATTATGCAAAACGTTTCAATGATATTGGTTATAAAGCTAAACCTGTAAGATGATTTTTAAAAATATATAAATATGAAATATCTATTTGTATGATTAGGAACAAATTATTTGTACGGCATGGCTTACTGCTCAACATTTAAAATCAATTAATTTTAAAGGAAAATGTTATGTACTTGGAATGCAATCAATGAAAGATGAATTAGAACGAGAAGGTTTTCAAATTTGTGGTGGTATTGGTGTAAGTATTCAAATTAATAATAAGAAGAAAAGTTATTTTTCTTTTATGATTTAGCCTGATCCTTTACCTTCCGATAGCAATGCAGTCACAGTAGATACACTTGAATTAGAAAAAGATGTTTGTATTTATTAAACTTAATGTTCATTTTGATATTTTGTTCTTCATTATATATATATGAATGTATAGGTTGATTGTGTGATATCAGCTTTTGACTTACATATAAGCTATATTAAAATTCTTAAAGCAGCAACTTATCTTAATCGACCAAACATCTTGTTCATAGCAACAAATGATGATGCAAGTCATCCACAAAATGATGAAATAGTTAAGCCCGGTAATTATAATGCAAAATAAAATATTATAAATTTAATTAGTGAGTTTTAGGTACTGGTTCAATTTTGGCTTCTGTTGCAATAGCTTCATGTCGTTCACCTATAATACTTGGTAAACCACATGCACCAATGTTTGATGCTATTCGTTTAGCATTCCCAGATGTTGATCCTAAACGAACAGTAATGATTGGTGATCAGTATGATTTAAACTACCGACATAAACACTTTGTTTATCATTCATTTTTAGAGTTGAAACTGATATTGCTTTTGGCAATCGACAAGGTACAACAACATTACTTGTATTTAGTAGAGCAACAAGGGAGAAATATTTGAATACTCTTAAACAACAAGTAGAAAAACATACAGCTGAACGAGATCTTTTACCTCATTTTTGTGTCAAAGATGTCGAACAATTTTTACAATTTCTTAAATCAAATGAAAGCAACACATTATTATAAGCTTTATTTTATTTGATATTTACCAACATAGGTTAAAAATAATAACACAGAAGAATAATCCATGGATAGTTTTATTTTCTAGTTTCTTGTTATTTGTTTTTCAAAGTTAATAAACTTTCATGAATACAATTGAATTCTTTTTTTTTGATTTCACAAAAACGAAATTTCACTTATTCTTGAGAGGCTAGCAGGATCTGTTTTTTTAATGGAAATGTTTTAGGTATGAATATATTTCAGCACACCAATACTTTGCATGTCTTGAGAAACTATAGAGAAATTATTGGAAAGTTCTAATAAATCTCGATAAAATTAATAATTCCTGCTAGAGTCTGCTGATATTTACATCTCCAGAAAATTATACATGACTCTTCGATATATTTCGAATATGCCAAAAGATGAATGAGTCTAAAAAAATCGTGCTTTCTAAGGAGATAACGATCATAGTTGATAGAGCGATTTAATATGAGCCGTTTATCATGTCGAAACGAGGAGTGGCACTTTAACTTTAAACTTTACAGATTAAAGTAGTTAAAATTTAAAGTCCCACTTTAAACTTTAAAAGTTAAAGATTAAAGTACTAGTTTAAACTTTAACTTTTAAAGTTTAAAGTACTACTTTAACTTTAAAAGTTAAAGTTTAACCCTTTCCGGACGGTGGTATAACGGTTATACCACCTAGTTTTCCGTTGGGAAAAATATTTCATTTACACTTAAGTATTAAAACTTAGTATACATACAGGCCATCGAGTGCACTAACTGTCATGTTATACATATCTTTTCTTGATGCTGTACGTATTCTTCTCAGACATTTGTTTTTCTTTCTATGATTGTACAATGAGGGTGTGGGTGTGAGTGTGGGTGTGGGTGTGAGTGGGTGTGGGTGTGGGTGTGGGCGTGGGTATAGTTAGAACTACATTCCCAAACTCCATACCCACACCATCCACATCCACACCCACTCACACCCACACCCACACCCACACCCACACCCACACCCACCCCCACACCCCACCCCCACACTCACACCCACCCACACTAACACCCACACCCAGATCCACACCCACACTCACACCCACTCACATCAACACCCACACCCACTCATACCCTCTAGTGACCTCTTTTTCCTATGCTTTCACTATGAAGAGAATAAAACGATAGAGATGGAACAATGACCACTTTGTTTCTACTTGGATATATATATATACAGGGAATATGCAGTTATGAATCATATCGAAATTCGTTGACAGTATATTAATCTTTCGTGCTTATATACATTAACAGCAATTAACAATTAGAAACATTATGGCTGCCGGCGACAATGATTCAGCATCTGCAGCAGTAATGCACCTACAATTACAAATTAAACAAGAAGAAACAACAAAAGCACAAGTAATAGCAAACGCTAAGCTGGAAGAAGCAAAAATAAAAGCAAACGCCAAAGTACAAATAGCACAAATAAAAGCACATGCCAAAGTACAAACAGCACAAATAAAAGCAGAGCTTGCAATGAAAAAAGGAAAAAACACAGATGAAATCGAAGGATCAACGCCAATGAATATTCTATATGGACAATCATCATCAAGCAAAAAAAGATTGAACGCAGTAATGCATAATCGTGGTTTTTACGATATTCATGTACGTGATAATGCTCAACTGCTTGATATAAAATCTTTATTAAATGATAATAATAAGATTAATGATGATATGATGAATGCTCTTGAAAAGTGTTTTGATCCTTTGAAATTATGTGATAAAAAATTAGAAAGCTCAATTCAAGGTGCATTTGGTAGTTCACTTAATAATGTATTTAATGAACTTAGTGCTTTAACATCATTGAAATATTTAAACACATCACATTGTAATTATTTAGAAGAAAAAGCTCCTGATTGTAGTTTTATATTGAAAAATATTAATATCGACAAGAATAACCAACGGGCAATTTTAAAAGATTTTATTGTTTGTCTTGGTGAATTAAAGAGATTTGATGCAAATATTGTCAAGGAAGATCCAATTGGACAAATATCGCGTTATCTATATTATATATTAGATGAACAAAATCGTGAAAAAGTCTATGGATTTTTGACAAATGCAGAACAAATTATACAGGTTGGTTGAAAAGTTTTGAAAGCGACACCTATTAACCAGTAGAGGAATCAAAATTTATACGCTATTTTAATATTTCATCTTCCATTGGAACACACAAAAAATTCTATTTTGATTGGTCAATTCATTCTGTGTTTACAAGCCATTTGAAGTTGACGTGTCAGTGTATTTTGTTACAATGGAAAAAACCGAATATCGTGCAGTGATAAAATTCTTTGTTTTGGAAGGTTTATCAGCAACAGAAATTCATACAAAAATGGTGAAAGTGTTAAAGGAATCTGCTCCTTCATTTCCAACTGTGCATCGATGGGTTTTAGACTTTAAACGTGGTCGTACAAGCGTTGAAGATGAACCACGTAGTGGACGTCCAAAAAGTGCAACAACACCAGAAATCATTGAGCAAGTCTATGATATTGTTTGTAAAGATCCAAGTTTAACTAAGCGTGAAATTGCTGATACCATAGGCATCTCAGATGAACGAGTACTCCATATTTTACACGAAGAATTACATATGAAAAAGCTGCTCGGAAAGTTAGTGCCGCATTCGTTAACAATTCAACAAAAACTGAATCGAAAACAAATTTCTCACCGTAATTTGGAGCGTTTTAAGCAGAATAAAACCGATTTTGTGCGTCGTTTTATAACTATGGATGAGACTTGGATCTACCATCATGATCCTAAACTGAAACAAGAACGTTTACAGTGGATTGAAGCTGGTTCTTCAGCTCCAAAACAGGTGAAGTCAGAACGATCGGCAAAAAAGGTTATGGCATCAGTTTTTTGGGATGCAAAAGGGGTTTTGTTGATTGATTATCTTGAAAAAGGTAAAACAATTAACTCTGAATATTATTGCAACCTTTTGGACCAGTTGGATAAAAAAATTGGTGAAAAAAGACCCGGTTTACAGAAGAAAACAATCATTTTTCATCAAGACAATGCACGTGTTCACACAAGTTTTTTGACGATGGTTAAATTGAACGAATTAAAGTACGAATTGCTTGAACACCCACCGTATTCACCAGATTTGGCTCCCTCCGACTATTACCTCTTCAGAAACTTGAAACAATTCCTTCGTGGAAAGCGTTTTTCGTCGAATGAAGAAGCTATTGCAGCCGTGGAACAGTATTTTGCAGAGCTTCCGGAAAATCATTACAGAGATGGTATAAAATTATTGGAGGATCATTGGAATAAGTGTGTTCAAGTTGAGGGAGATTATATTGAATAAAAAAACTGATTTCATTAAAAAAATACACATTCTTTCATTTTTGCTTTCAAAACTTTTCAACCAACCTGTATTTTATTGTCTTCAAAAGAAACCATTGTCAGATATATATGATTATTATGAAAGTAACCCATTAGAATTTTTTACTGGCTTGCCTAAAACATCATCTGTTCCTGCAAAAAAGAAACAAAAAACGTCGAATGAAATTTGTTTAAACATTGATACATTGAAAATATTTATAAAATTCTTAACAATGGATTGGGAGTTTTATGGCTACACAATGTTAAATATAACTCCTAATGATCGTTTATGTGACGATACATTTAACATAGAATCAAAAGCAGGAAGCGGTTTAACTTCAATAGTTTATGTTTTAAACCAAAATAATGCAAATGTCAATAATGATACGAAGCGCTATGTAATAAAAATCTCGACAAACGATGAATATTCAGATTATTTTAAAAATGAAGTTAAAATGTTAGAACCATTGAAACAATCACAGGATTCGATTAATTTCAAAAAATATTTTGAAAATATTTTTGCATCATCGCCTACAGGTAAATTTTGATGATTAAAATTTAAAAGAAGATTTTCAATCCATTGAAAATCTATTGAAAAAAAAATAGAAAATTTCGTTTTTGCTTTGTGAAGTGTTTAAAGAAATATAATGAAACAGAAGATTTAGTGAGAAGCTAATATGAAAGAAATCGTAGGTTTTCAAAAGATTTTGTTTCAATGAGAGTTGGAAGAAAAAAGAGTTCCTCATCATAATAAATGAAGAACTCGAAGATTGATTTTCTGTTAAGAGAATAATTCGAGTAAAATAATTTATTTTTTCTCTGTTGATTAGATATGAAATAAAATAGAAGAAAAATTTTAAATTGTTGAAAATTAATCTATGATCAATTTCTTTTTATCCGCTTGTTTTTGAGATTTCTATAGTTAATAAAAAAGGAATACAAAACTATATAAGTTTATATTTTTCTGTATTTATGTAAATATAAAATTTGAAATCAGAAGATTTTAATGCAAAATTTAATTTAATATAAATATTTAAACTTTTTGGTTTTTGATGATTATATATGTATATACATAGATGATTGTCTCGAAATTCAATAGATACGAAAAAAAAGAACTTGAATATTTTCTGTGACTTTTTAATTAGATGAGTAGATTTTTGTTTCTAAGGTTAGAGAGCAGATCTAAGTTTTTATTCATGAAAGGACATATCATTCATATATATAAATCTAGCTAATTGTTTTTTACTATATAACTAGTCAACTTTAAGACTAGAATGTATTTACCATCTGTAAATAGTTGTATGATTGTTATTCCGTATTAAAAAAAATAGGTCACTTGCTATGGCCGCCAATCATTGTTTAACTTTGGTTTTCTTGAAAAATGAAGGATGATTTCTCTGATAACTATCAGTCATACTACTTGATAAATCAATAAAATAATATCTTACAACTTTTTTAGGTTTAGAGTCATGAGAAAAAATACTCCAATATGGCACTTTAGTTATTTTCAGTGCATTGAAATAAAAAATTTATAATGAAAGAAAATTTATAAACGTTCCTTAAGCAATTTAAATTTCGGAATTAGTTTTACGAATAAATTCCAATATTCACACAAATCGGAATAAGGAGTTAGGCGAGAGATCTAAAATTGCAAATGAATAGATATGGAGTTATCGTTGGATTTAGAGCGTTAAGAAAATATTTCGAAAGTTCGATTCATAATTATGGAATTAAGAATACGTTTAAGTGAATAGATTTAGAAGTTTAAATTCAGTAATATGGATTAAGGATAGGTTGAAGAATAGGTGATTAAAGAATACATTAAATGGTAAAGATTGAAGAATGAATGTTGCAGATAGATTTTGGAGAAGGTACAGATTAGAAATGTACTGGATGGAAACCAAAAATTATAGTTGACATGGACCGAGACTGAAAAAATAAAAAATATTAACTCTCGCAAATATTTGTCATTGACAAGAAAAATAAGCAAGTACCAACTCCTACAAATTATTCAAGATTGAAAACCAACAGATTCTACTAGTTTCTCTAAATGCGGACAATTAACAGAAAAATTAGGAGTATCATTTTCCGGTTACTTAATTTCAAATGTAATTTCTTTCAAATTTCAGAAATTTTAGTTTAAAATGAACTTGAATCTGTTAAACTCGAATTAACAATGAATAAATATTCATGAAATTTGGTTTTTATGTTAAATTGAAATTTTTCAAGGGGTTTTTCTGGACTTAGTAATTGTTTTTTAATTGTAAATTAATCATCTCTAAGAAAAACTTAAGTCAGAGAGACTAGAACTAGAACGAAAAAGAAACAAATTTTAATGGAATTGGGTCAGGAGCGGAAAAGATCTGCCGGTGCTGGGACCGGAATCGCGACCGAAAAAAATTCATGGGATCGGAACTGAAACAAGTTGGTCTCGTCTATTTCTACTAAGGATAGATGTAAAACATTAGGGATGTTTATTGCGAGTATGAGACTGGTATAGAATAAATAAGATAGAATTTTATTTAAAAAAAAACAAAAAAGGCTGGTTATAAGGCTAAGTAGATAGAAATAGACACGTTACATAGTAGGAACGTATCTGATAGTTAGAGTGATGTATGAATATAATAGTAGAATATTGAATCTAGTGAAAAACAAAATCATACTGCAGAACCTTTTTATTCGAAATGAAAATAGCTATCTTCATCGAACCTTGTTTTTCTTTCAATGTAGATATAATTGTAAACTACAGAGTCGAAATGAATCAAATTTAGAAATTAATTAAAACAAAATGTAAATGATAAAACTTATATTTAAATTTTCTTGAAGAAACTTCATTCGAATCTTCCTCGCATATCGTTAAGATTTGAAACGTATTTATCAGTTATCTAAGTAGTGCGAAAGTTTTGAATAAACATTAAGATAGATAAAATGATCGAAGAGACATTATTTCAAAGTACAAGTAAACGTACAAAGTACAAGGTTTTTGTATTTGATCATCAATAGAAAAGTATTTGTCTCTAAATTGAAGTATAGGTATAAAATACTTTTTCCAAATTACAAGCATAGGTACGAAGTGCATTTGATCAATAGTTGATTTTTGTACTTTTGAAAAAGTATGAAAAATACCATTACGAATACTTTCGTACGAATTCTGATTTAAACAAGTGAACTGTTAATGTTCTCAATATGTTTAAGATTTCAGATTGAGTTTTAATAGTATATTTATTAGAGATGGGCGAGTCAGTCAAGTCAAAGTCTGAGTTTACGTGATAAAACGCTTTTTTAATCTTCTAGAGAGTGAAATGTTTTGAACTCTTAACGAAGATAAGTGTTACTGGATGATTTCGATTGAGCATTTTTGATTATTGCTATTTGTTAATTTGATACTACAATTTTATAGCAGCTGACCAACTTTAAGCAATAGAATGCCTGATGTTTTCTATCAATTCTACATGTTCATTATTTTGTTGTTTTTCTCTGAACCATTTCATTGACTTGACTTGCTCAGCTCTGTTTCCTTCGAGTTAAGTTACTTGGAGAAAAAAAAATATTCAGGTACCGCTTGACTTGATTTGTGACTTGAAATACCTTGGACTTGCCCAACGCTGATATTTATTATGAATAAAGTCGAAATAAATTGTTTTTTTTTCCAAGAAAACTTCCATGATTGTTGAGAATGAATAGAAATTCAGTGATGTACAAGAATTTTTTATAACGACTATTTAATATAAAATAGTTTTTTTGTTTTTTTTATAGAAAATGTCGGAATTATAAAAAATAAAAGTTTGAGATAGATGAAACAAAAGAATTGACAAATCTAAATAGAAAAATTCTCAAATGGCGAGTAGTAATAAATAGACATGATCAAGTCGAAAATCGGTGAAAATGATGAATTTTTATTTTCAATAAACTGTCAAGTTGTTGTTTAATATAAAAAAAAAGAAGACTTTTATTCAAGTTTAATTTTTCTAATATTGATCATGTTTTTTTTAATGTAATTTCTTAAATTTTTAATACTTTCTCGGATATGATTTCTTATTTAACTTAAGTGCATTGTTAATTTTTAAATGTTATTAATTGCCAATTAAGATTTAGATCAAATTTTGCAGTAGTTACTTCATGATGGGTCATAATCTTTATTTGTATTTGAATATATTACATAGAAAATTATTCGCGGCATTAATGAAGAAATAAGTTGAATCCTTGTTATTAAAATATTTGTATAAATATTCAGTTTTAAATTATATTTATTACATTAGCTTTCGCCTAAACCAAATATTGTAATAAAGTATTTTACGATGTTATTATATATTAGTTTAGAATGAAAAATTAATAAACAAAACAAATGATTTAAGTCTATTTCTTATTGATAAAATGAATTCTATTTGAATTTATATCTGATTGAGTATAAATTTGCGATTAGAAGAATTTCATATCGAAAATCTTTATTTCACGATCATTCAAATACTATTTTATTTTAAAAATAATTTGTTTATTTTTTTTTCAGGTAATTTTATAATATTTGAAAATTACTTGACACGTTTGACATCATTAACATTAATTCAGTCACAACAACTTATTAATATCATTGAATATTTATATAATTGTTGTATTATTCATCGTGATTTACGTCCAGATAATTTGATGTTAGATTATAGTGAACAACATTTAAAATTAATTGATTTTGGTTTTGCTACAACTTATAAAATCGATGAAATGCCAAAGTCAATGCCTATTGAAGGAGCAATTTCATATGCTGGCTTAAAATTTTTAGATTATTATTTCGGATTACTATCGAATTGTTCAGATAATTTCTTGTATAATTATGAACGAACGTTTGATCTACAATGTGCAATAAATATCATGATGTATATGTCAGATGATAATATTAAAGATAGAATGATATCAATTAAAAAAGAGTTGTCTGTTAAAGCACGAGTATTAAGATTACATCATGTATGGCGTGATATGAAACATAGCAATGATAATTATTCTGAATTATTAAAGTTAATTAATTCTTTAACAGAACCACCAAATTTTGATGCCATCAAACGTGAAATAGGAAAACGTCTAGTATTTAAAAATTAAGATGATCTTTATAATCACATGTATGGTCATGTTACTGATAAAAACTTATAAATAATTTGGTAGTTGAGATTTTTTTCTGTTATTTTTCTGATATTGTGTTTCTTTGTTTATTTTTTTTGCATTTTACGTTCATGTTCATATAATAAATATTATTTACAAAGAAATAAAGTTGACTTATTTGATTTATTATTTAATCTATTTTTGAATTAAGGGATCATAATGATTTATTTATATACCGATGAGATGCTCCTCTTTTGAACATTAAAATACTCAACATCAGTGTCGAGATAAAAAGAAACAAAAAAAAGTTTTAAGATTCAAGAATTGATATTGTCGAAATGAATCTTTTTTGGAAAAGACGAACAGATCTGACTATGATATTTGATATTCAATATTCATATTTATTTGATTTTTCTTCGATTCAGAAAATTCGATAAATAAATTTTCCAAATTTTAGTTAAAAATGACGTTGTTCACTTCGAATAGTGGAGATGAATAAGAGAGTACAATTTTCTAAATTTAAAACTAAGTCGTATGTTATAAAAGGATGAAAGTAAACAATATTACTGTATCGCAATGAACACATTTCATCAATGGACTAAAACAATTTTGTGTTTGGGTAACGTGAAGACAAAATATTTAAAAACGAAGTGGTTTTAACTTATTCTTTATAGTAATAAGTAGAAGAAATTGAAGAATAGATTTTATTACGAGCCAGTTCGCATAAGTCACAACCGATTCCCTCAAAGGCTGCTCAATCGATAGTCTTCATTCGCCTCGTTTTTTCTTGGATGATAGAGGCAATTCTTTCATGAATTTCTACACAAGCCGTTTTAAAAAATTTTGTTCCGTTCTTGAGATATTGAAGCTTTCTGAGAGCACCCTCATGAAAAAATGACAATTTTTGCCATTTTTTCTGAGATCGATATCTCTTCAAGGAAACACCTATTTCACTTGAAATTTTTACTGTATGTTTATCTCTAGGTGAGGTATTTTTTTTATTAATTTAAACTAGAATGGATGAATCATTGATGGGTTGGACTAGAGTACTAGATCCATTGAAAAAATTGCGTTTTTCTGCATTCTGTTCATATACATATTAATTGAATGAATAATGCCAGATAGCTAAAATTTTAACCACAGAGAGATCTCATTGAATAGTAACTATGTTGCAAATTTCAGCTCTCCAGCTAGTTCCATTAGCCCAGGGTACTATTCTCAAAATTGCAATTTTGATCAAAATCACGATTTTTTCGGAGGTCTATCTAGAGCAAAATCAAGTCTATAGAGGGCTGGTATTTATAGATTCAAACAACACTCTTATTACTATAAAGCCATACAAGAATCAGGATGGGACACTATAGAATACAGCGCAGGGACTTATTGAAAGATGAGTCATAAATTGGGCTCCTGATTCTCATATAAAATAATCATAATAATTCACAAATTGATGAAAAATTTATCCTATAGACAATTTTTCACGTAGAATCTGATGGTAATATTCTTTCGATTATTATCGTAAGTTTTAGCCATGTTTCGCCCCATCCCTCTCTCACCATCCGTCAAGACGTGAAAGTGATATTTTCCAATTTTTAACCATATATAATGTCGTCTATGATATTTTTGAAGAGAATGAAAATTTATACAATTGTTAACAGTGAGTAAGATAAACAGTTTCAATTCATCATTTTGATTATATTGTTTACTCATACTACCATCTCACTCTGATCAATTCTTTCAAAATGGCATATAATTAATCATTCATCTACAACTTATCCTTGTTCATGTCTGTGAGAATTTTCTTCTTGTCGTTAGACAAATATGTGTAAAGTGAAATGCATATTCACCAAATAATTCAAATAATTAATAACTTTATGAGTATGGCTCATTGATTGAAAGAGAAGCGAGGTTGGAAAGAAAAAAAAGGATGGTTAAAGGGTGTGGGTGTGAGTGTGGGTGGGTGTGGGTGGGTGTGGGTGTGGGTGGG
>CAJNOP010000004.1:5843977-5935445 GCA_905250075.1 Rotaria sp. Silwood1
CCATTAGGTGACTTAGAGAAGTTAATGCATAATATTCTTCTTATTCATTTTCCTGCACTTCGATCTCTCGACTTTGGCTTAAACTGTTACTGGATGAATTGGCCCATTACTGTGCATGTTCCTCTTACCTATCTGCGTTTGCTATTGCCATCCATGGATGATTTAGTTCGTATTATGTCGACACAACAACTTTCCTATTCATTATGTCAGTTACACGTTACAATTGGTAATGGTGGTTACCGCAAGTATTGTACTACGTCAATATTTCATTCATTGATTCCAATGGTTAATTTACATACATTCACTTTTTTTCAAGATTTTTTCTCATGGTTAAGAATTGAATGGACATTTATCGAAATGTTGACATCTTCGAATGTTATGTCTGTTCTTCGACGTGCCAATATATCTTATTTTATTAATATAGATGATTTAAAACGTATTCGTTCATCATCAATTTTTACCGATCATCGTCATATCGATGTTCATTTCGCCTTCCATCTCATTAATTGTTCTGAATTCCTCGAAATGACTCAATATATACCACGTGGTAATTGTTTTTATCCACGAGAAATTGTTGGTGCAACATTCGTTGTTAATGACTGGTCCTACAGACCAGACCGGATCGCTAATGACAATCATTTCGTAAGTCATTACCCTATTATATTTTTCTATATTTTTTACATCTTGTTTCAAGTTAATACACAGAAAAAGAAAATCTTTGTGCTTTAGTTAATAATCTAACTTTTATCTAATAATATGTTAATATTTTCTTTATATTTATAGGGTCGCGGTTTTCAATATTGTCACCATATGTGGTATACTCTTCCATGGACATTTGATGAATTTTTTCACAAATATGAGCCAGAGGGATGGATCACTAAAATACAAGTGTTTGAACAACCTCAAACAATGACAACAATTTATCAATCATTTCTTCGTACATTAGATACATCTAGTGAAAATATGACATCATCTATATGCTCTTTACCTCATGTAGCATTATCCGATTGTATTGAAACGTGCAATCTATTCTATTATAATACACCTTTTGCCATACATTTATCTGCTCTTCGTAATATAACTCTCGTCAACAGTATCAATTGTCTAAATGATTGTTCATCATTTGCAGCAACTATTCGTTCTATTCGTATTTACATTATGTATCACGCTTCTAACTATATGTTACCTGACTGGCCAGCAGTATTGTATTCACTCTCAACTTTGCAACAATTGAATTCGTTAGGTATATTTATGTATGATTTGCCAAAAACTGTCGATACTAATAACTGTCAAATGATTGCAGAAGAAGCACTTAGGGTCACCAATTTTGCTCTGTGCTTTCGACGCGCATGTAGTTCGAGTGCAGATGAAGTCAAAATCGCATTTAAAGATAATACAAAATTTATTAAACAATTATGTCATTCTATCCTTCGATTGTCGCTTAACAAACACCCTTATTATTCAGTTGAAGATGATGGCTGTGGACTGATAACATGGTTTTGATTAATAAATAAATCCGATAAAAACCGTTTTTAAATTATGTTGAATCTGATCGGATACCTTTTCATACAAATATTGTCAATTATTCTCGCTATTCATTTTGTTTTGAAAATTATATAAAATTGACTGTAAAATTGCGTCATCTAAAAAAAAAACATTTTTGCTACAATAATAAATGTGAAAACGAAAAATTATTTTCAAACAGTATTATTTGAAATATAGTAGTTGATTCTTGTATGGACATCATCTAAACTGTGATAAGATATTGATCTAAACCATTGAAGGTTTATCAATAAAATCTAGCAATGCATTTTCAGTTTGTTGATGAATAAGATTTTCAGGTATAAGAGAGGTTTTTTTATAAATATTAATTTTTACTTTTGATTCACATGACGTGTGTCATTTGATCAATAAATAAATATTAAACAGGTTGGTGATATCTCGTGCATCATGCATGTTACTTAAAATAAGCAGATACTGAATAGAAATTCTCGGAGTTAGAAATTGAGTTTCAATTATATAATGAAGTTAATTCATTAAATAGAACAAAGCTCATTATAATGTGTTCCACGTTGTCAACAATGGAAAGTATGTCTTTGATCAATAGTCATCACCTTCGGCGTTAGAATTATCAAGAAACTTTTTGAATTTCATATGAAAACAATTGTCTTTCTCAAAAGACTGGTAGGTAAAATCAAGTGTTTTTTCATTTGTCAAATGTTTTTTAGTCGAAAAGGTTTTTTGCAACATTAATAGGCAAAAGCAAGAAAAAATGTGGATCTGTCCTGCAATCTTGATTAACTCGAAACAACCCTGTGCATCCATCTTATACTTGTCCACCTTGTCCACCGTTATACTTCGATGTGCACCTCTCTTCTTTTATAAAATGTGCTTCGTTCATGAGATAATATTAATTGAATTGCAGTGCATAAAATTCGAAGGATCGAATGTAAAAATATTAGTATACATATTTACACGTACACATGCAATGTTGCACAAAAGGATTCTCGTATAGTCATTAAAAGCAGTAATACGCGTGCTCATGCATGTCATAGGCACGTGCAAATCACACATGTCCACGTGGTGTAGTAATTTACCTGACGAACATCGAAAGTAAAAAAATATCTTGTTATCTTCCCTCATCCTCTGTTCGACATTTTTACTAATCTCTTTTTTTCCACCAGAGTCTAATTTACCGTTTTTGTTCAGATTTAAATTAAAATGAAAGTTGATTTTAAAAGAAATCCTAATTTGTTTTTAGTTTTTCAAAGAATTTATGTAAACGATAACTTACGCCATCTATACAACTAGTTCAGTCCAACGTTAGATATACTCATCTCAACTCAGGAATATACAACGTCATACTACTAATGTATTTTTTCTCGTGACTAGACCCCGTCGGGTAGGACCCGGACCCGGACCCTACCCGGACCCGCACGGGTCCGGGTCTGAAAATTTTGCTTTAACCGGGTCCAGGTCTGAAGAAAACTTTGATCCATACAATTTATTTTGAATTTTTTTAAAGTTTTGTTCGTTTTATACAAAGAAGAGATCAAATGTATTTAAAAATAGATAAAAAACAACAAAACCCTTCTTGACTATACTATCTAAACTAACTTGTCATTGTGTTTGGATCCAAAAAATTTAAGCGACCGGCTCCGGGTCCGGGTCCAGCAAACTGTAAACGGGTCCGGGTCCGGGTAGAAAAATTTTAAATGACCGGGTCCGGGTCCGGGTCCAAAATCCTGGGCCAGGGTCCGGGTCCGGGTCCGGGTCCAAAAATTCTGGACCCGACGGGGTCTACTCGTGACCTAGTTTCTTTTAAAGATTCATATTTTATTTGCGCATTTTTATCTTTTTAAAATATTAGTCATATTATAATATAGTAAAGATTTAATTTATAATTTATGACAATTGTGGAACGAATTCGTCGTTTATTTAATAAAGAAAATAGGTTTACAGTAAATTCTATTAATATTATTCGTCGAAATGAGAATATTATATTAAAAGTAGAACACATTTATCTTTAATCGTCGTCTGTCATATAATTAAGTCCTATAGAGAAGATCTTATTGTACTTTTAAATGAATCATCATCATACATATGCTAATGATCATACTTGATTTCACTCGCCATATTTTCAATAAAAAAAAAAAACTACTCTTGCTCTTTTTGGAAAAAAAGACTTTTTCGATATCATCATGTAAGAATTCCATCAATACGGATTTACATTTTCTGTGTTTGCCTATTAGAGTTTTAGTTATGAAAGGAACGACATCGTATTCATATTCAGCGCAACAATTTGCATTGAATAGTATATGGAATAATCAACATTAATTTTGATCCTGATACTTCTTCATCGTTATTTTAGAATTTTCTGTTCGATGTTTCTCATCAGATCAAAATTGACGAAAATTAGTTTTGCATATTTATTATACTATTACTGAGAATTTTTTTGCTGATTCTGAATATAATATTCGCTTTTTTCGGAACTGAAGTTCTGATGGTCAAAACCTTAGAATATAAACCTGTATTTATTGCGTTCTGTTATCATATCGACCAGATCGAATATTTCAACAATCCAAGAATGTTTTGCATAAAACAGGAATAATTTTCTATTGAATATATGAAGAGTAAAATTCATGGAAAATATTTGAATAAATAGTGAGACTAATGGGACTTAATACTTTTGATGTATTTCAATTTTCATTGACTTTTGTTATGTTTTTAAGCTAATTTTGCTAAATTTGACTCCAAAAATATCGTTTGAACATATTAGAGACATTATTTCTAAAAAGTAACTCGGTGAACTCAGATTTCGAACTGCCAACATCTTTCTCATTCTATGGTCACATACTTACACCTCGTTGACATATATCTACCAGTGAAAATATGGTTCCCATCGATATTAATATTTCCTTTTCATCTCTGACATGACTATATTCTTGAATATATGCGAACGGTTTCAGACGAGTATTTTTTGTTTGTATTAAAATTTTAAAAATAACCGATCTTTCATCTTGTGATGAGTCATTTGAACAAATATTATAACCAGAAAATTCAACAGCTATATTATAAGCACTTGTTGTTGAAAGATATGAAGTTGTTAAAATAGGTCTTTCATTATATTGAACTAATTTTTGGTATTCTATTGATGACATTCTTTGACCACGATAAACAGTGATAAACTGTGGTATCCAACAAAGACTATCATGATAAAGTCGCGTCAGTTGCTCATGAAGATCCTTCAGATAATATCGGATTTTCGATATTAATAGAGGATGTTGTGTTCGACATATAGTATTTACAAGTTTTGATGGAAAACCAGATGGCCGAGTATACCATTGAATGGCCTCATCTGAGCGATAGTGACGACCAAATTGAATTACATATTGTAAGAGATCATTTCCCCGACAAAATTGAACAAATTCGTCACGTTCGCAATTTCGAATTGGGGCAGTATATAAAATACTCATCGTTAAACAATGACGAACGAAATTTGGATTATCTGGTAATACGATTCGAAAGGGATTTTCAGTCATTTTACTTATTTGGATCTTATTAGGAAACAAAAACAAGGAATTCTCTGCTTTATCTGATTAGTAGTATATTCTAAGCAATATACTAGCAAAAGCATGTATATATACATAAGAACTTTTTAATGATACATTGGGAAAAATCATTCATCGTCACTTGGAAATTTGATCTCTCAAGCATGAGTCATTTCCAAAAAGGGTTAAAACCTACAATGTATAGTCAGCATTGGTTATATCCCATTGATGCATCGTAAATATGAATTATCAAGAGAAAATAAATTTGCATGTGCTATTATTTGTCTTTTTTTATATTCTTAAGTAAGCTAAAAGAAATTTTTTATTTACTAAATGTGTTGTCTGAGGTGACCGCTCACTTCGGTACACGACATTTCGTCCCTTACTATTCGTCCCACACAATTCGTCCCAATTACATTTCGTCCCTTTACAATTCGGCCCCTTACTATTCGTCCCATTTACAATTCGTCCCATTTACATTTTGTCCCTTTACAACTCGTTCCCTTACATTTTGTCCCAATTTCATTTTATCCCCTTACAAATCGTCCCAAATTTATTTCGTCCCTTTACATTTCGTCCCGTCCACATTTCATTTGATAATTCAATTAAGATGAATCTTTAGTTTCAGCTATTCAAAAATAGGTACGTCTAAATCTTATTGTTGTGTTTACTGAATCATTACGATTTAGAAAGACCAATAAAGAATGGATAGATGTCCTCTATTCTTTCTATACATTTATCGAGATTAATTTTCTGTTCGTCATTTGATCACGTGCATTAGTAGCTATTGTCTGCAATAAATTCATATAATAGTCGAACAAGAATGAATAAAATTGAAGTGCTCAAAAGTTCCAGAGGAAATTCCATGATATATTGTTCGGGATTTTTCTATACCCAACATAGAATTACTGAAGAAAAGCGTATATTTCGATGTACAGATCGAGATTGTCGTAGTAAGTATCAATCGCAAAATATAATCTGAAAATTCTTTAATATTATATTTTTCGGTCGTTGTCAAACAAATATCCAGATGCAAGTTTTCATTAAAGAACCATCCAAACATTCACATGCACCTGATCCAGATCGACTTCACATAATTCGACTTAAAAATGAGATTAAACTTCGTGGTACATCATCAGATGAAGCACCAAGTACAATCTTATTTGATGTATTACGTTCAACACCATTGACAGCAGCACCTGGTTTACCTACGAATGATGCATTATTGCAAACAATTCGTCGTGAACGACCAGCTATACAACTTGATCATCATGGTCGTTTACCTCTAATATTACGACAAACTGATCGCGGTGAAAGCTTCATCTTGTATGAAGATGATTCTATGGTTATATTTACATGTGATAAAAATCTTTCGGTATTAAAGGAATGTAAACATTGGTTCATGGACAGAACCTTCAGTGTATGTATTCTTTTTCCTAACTTATTCTTGAGAGAATTCGATTATTTAGATTTGTCCCAACAGTTATTATCAATTATTTACTGTTCATGGAATGTATTCACTTCAAATTATTCCTTTTGTATATGTTTTACTTATTGGAAAAAATACTAATGATTATAATAGTCTTTTTGAACAGCTCTTATTGCACTATGATTATGAACCCGAGTCTGTTTTAGTTGATTTTGAGAGTGCTACTCTTAAATCAACCAAGACAATGTTTCCCGAAGCTATTCAGATAGGTAATTTATATACGACTTTTTTGAGCCAAAAATTACTTTTGCTATAAGCTTAGGTTGTCTATTTCACTTTGGACAGTGCTTGTGGCGAGAAGTACAATCATTAGGTTTACAAAATAAATACACGAATGATGATAAATTTCGTATAAACGTAAAAAAACTAATGGGACTTGCATTTGTACCTGTTGATGATGTACTTAAAGCTTATGCATCTTTAGTTAATGATTTTGATGATGAAGATTATCTTTTACTTGATTATTGTGAACGAGTATGGGTTGGTGAAAAGAAGGGAAGAGGTCTGTGTCATTTTAGATCTATATCTTTGATATATTTAATACTATAACGTGAATTTAGGTAGCCAACGTGGTAAACCAAGATTTAGTTTACAATTATGGAATAATTATGATCGAGTTATACAAGACTTGCCAAGATCTAATAATGCCATAGAGGGTTGGCATCATGCATTCAATAATCGTGTATCAATCAAACATCCTTCTATAACTAAACTTGCAAAATGTATACTACGTGAACAAGCGAGATTTGAAACAGATATTGAACGACTTCGTGCAGGTGAACTACCAAAGAAAAAAAAAAAAGAGTTTATGTTGATCTTGATGCACGATTGAAAAGAGTCGCACTGTCTTATGATGTCAAAAATATCGAGGAATATTTAACTAGAATTGCTATGAACTTGAAAATATGGACTTGAATTTACTTTAATAAAATTTTTTAAATATTATTGTAATGTAAATTGATAGATACTGTATGGGACGAAATGTAAAGGGACGAAATAAATTTGGGACGATTTGTAAGGGGATAAAATGAAATTGGGGCAAAATGTAAAGGGACGAGTTGTAAAGAGACAGAATGTAAATGGGACGAATTGTAAATGGGACGAATAGTAAGGGGCCGAATTGTAAAGGGACGAAATGTAATTGGGACGAGTTGTGTGGGACGAATAGTAATGGGACGAAAAGTAGGGGACGAAATGTAGGGGTACCGTTGTCTGAATATTCTTTTAAAATAAAAAAAAAATATTATATGATTTCTTTTTTTGTGTCAACGTTATACATAAAATATCAATGCGCAAATAGTTTCTTTTTGTTTTTTTTTATTATAACTATTCACTATTTAATATTTTTTAAATTTCTTGTTGAATGTTGACCATGTGACTTGATGACTTATTCATATGTATGTAACTGTTGGTGAATGAAAACACTATGATTTTTTATTTCTGTTCTATTGATAAAATACAACGGTAACTAATGCAACGAAAATCACGACTCACAATGTCAATAGCATGATTCAAACATCGATCAATATGTTAAAGATTATACCTGAATTTTTGTTTTTAATTATTTAATCTTGCTTAATGTTTAGAATCTGTGTGATTTTCTCATCCATCGCCAACTAAATTAATTAGAATCTCTTATTTCATCATTCATAAAATTTTCGAAGAATAGTTTCATTAAATTCAAATTCTAATAATTCTAAAATTAACTGTATTTAATCCTTATTGACTAGAATACGAGTAACTGATGAGATTGAATATTGTTGTTCTCTTCAAGCATCTACATTTCTATTCCTCTCTAGGATATTAATTGACGTACAATTTCTCAGTCGAAAAATTTATCCCAGCTTTCACTATTCAGTTTTATGTCAATTGTCATCAAATGACTGTTATTAAGAGAGAATATACTTAACCATAAGGCGCTATCCTACTTACTTGACAATATGACTAAGAAGTAGGTTTCTATGAGACTAAGGAAAGTTTAAAAGAACTTCGACTTAATAAGGTATTCCATCGAATTTCAGACCCATGTCTGAATATTTCTACGATAAATCAAATCAAAGAATTTACATCTGAAATTTGATCCACAGATAGAATTATTCAAATCTCTTGAAAGTTGCATTCGAAACGAATTTTTCTTTATCAACATAATTAAATCATCGAATAACTTCGAAGTTTGTGAAATGTCACTGTTTTATGAAGAGAAAATAGAAACGGAATTTCAATTAGTTATGAAAGTCTCGTATGATGAATCAAAAATTCAATAAAACAATTATAATTCTTCTATAATAAGCCATAGTACTGGATTCTTTCAAGTTTTCTTCAAGTCTAATAGAGACCTACCTGTAAGCTACAATACAGAGTGCGATCATAGGCGATGTTTAGTTATAAAAGTATTACCCGAATAACTTACTATTAATTTTCATTCAATTCAATGTAGAATATAACGACATATTGTTGATGATATAAATATATATACGGAAGATTAATAGTCAAGGTATAAAAATTTAGTTTCTTATATTTGAACATTAGTTAAACAGTTGATTAGTATATAAACTTTTCAAAATTATGTTTCGTATGACAAAATATGTTGCTATTTTAATATCATCAACTGGTAAGAACAATAAAGAAATCATCTAAAATTTCGCAACACAACAAGTGATTCAAGGTTCAGTTAATGCCTTCATGTTTCTAAAATTTTGTACAATTTCGTTGAATATATACCCACTTGGCTCTGATGCTAAACAGAATAATTGTCGATACATACATGGATGTCTTTTTTCCATTATGATGGCACATCTTCATTTTTTTTCATAATTTACTCTGCTTTTGATGTATTCAATTACCTCATCGTTTGAATTATCATCATCTGTAGATGAATTTCGGTTTCAAACGAATTCATTCAATAAATCATCCACTGCTGTATCATAACGTTTCATTCTTTTATTTCTTGCATCATTATCAACCTTTGTAAGTTACTTCTGATGATTCTTCGCCAAGTCGAACCCGAATGTGATCTCATGCCTGGATGCGAACTAACTTGGCAAGTTTGTACCTGGACTCATTCTATGAACCTGGCATTCGATCTGGTCGCAGGGCACTAATTTCAATAAATTCCTATTGACATACGTTTTCATTCATGAATAACTTCAAAATTCTTATCAAAGAGATCAATCTCACATTATTGTCTGACGTAATCGAATTATCCAGTACATTACAAAACTTAAATAATTTTAACTGTATTTTCAATATTTTATTGTATTAGAAAAAAAAGATAAATTAAATAATACAAGACGCTTCGGTTTTTTTATTCTTAATTTCCTTCTTTCTTTTAAACGACAAAAAGAAAAATGAAATCGAAAAAAATATTGAATCCACACCAAAATAATTATTTTCAAATTTGAGGTGAACGAAAATCATTCATCTGTATGAAATAATGTTGATCTACGTAAATGCTGAGTCAAATCTTTTATTATACGTATATGCCAATTTGATTTTGAACTAATCCGTTTATTATTATGCCGTCAATGTATATCATGATGGCATTGTTATGAATGACTAGCTGTTAATATACAATTTAAACGTATTGAATATTGACCCACATCATCAGATGATATGCTAAGTCGTTTTGGATTAATATCAAGGCTTTCTAAAAACCCAACAAGAAAAAAAAACCGAATTTTCTAACAATTATCTCTAACTTATGTACGACACATACTTGATAAGCCATTCGTATTGTTTTTGGTGTAAGTGATTTGCGTATGAGTTTGGGTGTGAGTGGGTGGTAGAGGTGGCACTTATACTTTCGCTTTCTTTTTTGCGTTGAAAATAAAGAGCTAGATTTCTTATAGTATTTCGACGAGAAAATAGTTAAAGAAGTCAAATAGAAAGTCGAAAGAAACTTGATTAATGAGTTTGTTTTTGAAAGACGAATTACATATTTGGAATTAGCACTAAATTTGGAGTAAAACTGGGTATTTTTTTCCAGTCAAAAACGACTTCGTTTTTTACGAGTTATTTTGCATATGTGGGGATTCGGAACTATCCGAAAAATTTTTAGATATTCTATTGAATCACAACTTATTAGATGCAGAATTGAATGCTAATTCCGAACATGTATTTTTTTCAAAAAAAAAAATAATTAATCAACTTTCTCTCGACTTTCTTTTTGACCTTGCTCAATTTTTTCTCGTTAGAATGCCATAAAAAATCTAGTCCTTTTTTTCAAACATGAAAACAAAAAAGAAACTTTTTCAATTCTCCATTCCTAAACAAAACGAAAGTTTATACTTTTCTTTCTTTTTAGAAAGAAAGCGAAAATATCACTCCTAATTTTAGACGTTTAAAGTTTGCACTAGTTTTCACAGGAATATTAATTTGGACAGCCAAAATACGATTTATTGAAAAAAATCTGATTTTGAGATAAATTATAGACACTACCAAGAACGTAATAATTACGCTTAACAAAGTTTTATGCTAGATAAAAAACATATTTTTGCATACAACTTTATAATGGAATGAATGTGAATTTTTTATATGAAACCTTTAGATGTATGTAATGATCAAGTAAAATTATTAAAATTCTGTATATATTGCTTCCACTGAAACTAATTGTAATAATAACTAAACGTAATCAAAGAATGACACTAAGATGTTCATTTTGATATTGGCAACGGTCTCTATAAACATCTGGAGGCCATAGAAATTCTGTTCCTAAGTTGTTGTTTTGAATTATATCATTGATAGTTCATAGTTACAGAAAAAAAGTACTTTTGTAACATTATCGAACAATATAGGAAGTGAATCCTTTCGTTTTGATAAAGCCGTGGAAAATGAACAATTTTTTTTTTGATAATATAAACTTGTTAATGATGCTAATGGCTTGTTGTTTAAATTAGTGTCAAAATTTCGCTCTTTTACTACGTAAGTTATGAAAGATTTCATCATTTTCTTCATGAAACATACCTTTACCAATATCTTTTAGCACACTCATTGAAATCATTGCATCGATGCTGTCAGTAGACTTTCAATTCATCACGAAAGATAAAATCTTCTTTATTACACTGCTCTGAAGATAACCATAGACAGAAATATATTTCATCATAGTTCGATGGATACTTCTTTGCAAAATCATATAACAACATTCCAGTAGTACGTTTTGTATATTCCATCTCGATAGACAATGTAATTAATCCTTTCTCTTATCTCAGAACTATCGTCTTAGCATACTTGGTTAATGAACCACATCTTTCCTATCCATCATTTTATTTCCCCGATTTTTACCTATTCATCGTTGGTTACCTAAACTTTCTTTATATATTATCTCCAACTATTAAAAATAAACTCTCAAAAGAACTTTCTTAAACATATGTATTGATGAAACGAATCATTTTTTTGCTAAAATGAAATCAACAAACTGATTGCTTCATCGAAATCATTTCGCTTAAGTTTTGAGTTTCTTCAAATATTCGTTGTTGATATTTTCAAATAAACATGATCGAACGCTTGAAAAATGAGTCTACTAATCATTTTGTTTCGATTTTACAAAAGATCCGATATTGATTGATCAAGATTTAGGAAGTCAAAGTGAAATTGAATCGATTCGACGAAGAAACAAATCAGATTAGAAATCAATTCGCAAAAAATATCGCTTGACGGCAATAACCTGGTATATGACATATATTTCTCTATAGAATTATAAGTAATGAGAATGACGCACATAAATAACCTTAATATTAATCATGTCTTTTTAGCAACCGTTTTCATATTTATATTTTTTCTTGCTTGTCCTTTCGTTCCCATGAAAAACATCGATTATTCACGTCGATTCGAAGCATCAAACGTGAAGTAAGATGCAAGTAAAAGCTATGAGACAGACGAAAAGATGTAGAGAAAAACGCATTTGATTGCTTTATTGATTGATAACTTAATTGCAATAGATTTGAAATTATGAGAGAATGACGAAAACAAAATATGTGACCTTCAAGTAAATATAAACGACACACCTGTATATCGACAGAACACAACAACAAGAAAAAAGGATTCATGAAAAACATATTTCAGAACCAGTAAATTGAATATAAAACAAATTTCTATCTTAGTATTTGTTTCATCATAGTTCATCCCGATGGAAACTATTGACATTGATTTTGGCCATTTTTCTTGTCATGTTTGTCATTACAACCATTGTTTTGGCCGTTTTATATGGTATCGAACGAAACCAAGCAAATAATCAACAAGTAGCTGGTAAAACATAATTCAAAAATATATCATTTGACTTTATCTTCAAATAAGAATCTTTTCAGCTCAAAACAATGATTTATGTCTCACTCCATCTTGCATCAAAGCGGGTGAGAAGTTCTTCTTTTTCAATAGAATCAAAAAAATGACAAAACTCTTATTTATTTCAAGCCAATTCTCTGCTTCAAAGTATTGATGAAACAGTTAATCCTTGTGATAATTTTTATCAATTTGCTTGTGGCACATGGATAAAGAATGCTCGAATACCAGATGATGGTCAGTTATGTTGTTCTCTTCATCCTTTGAGTTGTTTGCAAAATAGGAAAACAAACAATTTTTAGCTTTCGTATTAATCAATAGAATTATGAGAAAATATCGGCAAATAAAAAAAATTGATTATTTCCAGCATTTTTTTAAATGGAGTTCGAATTCGAAGAAATAAAAAACGTTTTCGATTCATCTTAACTGTTTATGTTGATTTTAAATGGTGGTTCTTCAAGATTTTTGGGACTGTTTTCTCGGTCATAGAGGTACACACCCTACACACCCTTTCTAAGAGTGAGAAAACCAATTTCAAAAAATTTAAAGAACTTACTATGGATTCAAATTTCTCAATTCTGAAAACCTACTCTTGACTTTGAAAAAATATTTTTTCTAATGTTACTTATTAGGCGAAAACAATAAAGCTCATAAGATTTCTGTGATCCGTCATCTAGCAACGTAACGGTAATTTTTCTTAGCCTAGAATGAAATTGTTTTAGTTTATCCTTCATAAAAGTTGAGTTTAATGCTGAAATAAGTCTTTAAAGTTTTCATTCAATTCTTGCTGATCAAAGTTCGAAAGTTAAACACGGTTAAATCAAAAAAGCATTTGAACCGAATTCGATTTTTCAACAAGGCTTGAAAACTTCAATTGAGTCAAAAGATTGAACAGAAAAATTCGTTTTGCTTGAAATAGAATTAATATTATTCTTTGTGGGACATATGTTGACAAAAATTGAATTGATTTTTATTAATTGTAGACTCGGTAATAAGTGCTTTATCAGGAGCCAATAAGCAATTGAACGATCTTCTCATGGGTAAGATCGGTAGTAAATCTATTTATTTGTTGAATGAATTATTTTTGAACAGACTTTCTCTCATTATCATCAACAAACGAAACCAATGAACTCAATTCAATAATTAATGCTCGTCGTCTATATAAGTCATGCGTCAATCAAGAAACGATTGAAGCAGATAGTGTTGATTTTTTACTTTCATTGATTAATAATGAATTTGGTGGATGGCCAATCTTACAAGGACCAATATGGAATAATTCAACATTTAATCTTTCGAATTTATTACTTAAAATGGCTGAATACAATCTAAATTCAATCTATGTGGTCATGACGACAGTTGATGATAAAAATTCATCAATGCATGCTATTGGAGTAAGTCAATAGATGAAAACTATTTCTTGTTAATTGTTATTGATAAAAAACAACAAGGTTGGTCAAGGTACTCTTGGTCTTGGTGAACGTCAACTTTATGAAAGTGAAAGTGCTTTGACGAACAGTTATCGACAATGGATACAAGATTTGGCTTTAATATTGACCAATGTGACATCAATGATTGACAATGATGTCACTTCAATATTTGAATTTGAAAAGAAAATCGCGGAGGTTATTGCTCGTTGTCAATTGATTTTCTGTTTGATTTCCTTTTTTTTATCTATTCAGTACTCTTTGACAACAGCCGAACAAATTGCTCATCAGAAAGATAATATTCGAACAACTGTAAAGAATCTTTCAAACATCATTAATAGCAGTGTCAGTCACTGATTATTGTCATTGATTTGTATTTGTCAAGATATTTCTGTTTAGATTGATTTTAGCAATTATATTCGTCGTGTCTATGAGTTGGTCAATGTTACTTTGAATGACACAGATCTTGTCATCGTGGGTGAAATTGAATATTTAAGGAATGTGTCGAAATTGATCACTCAATATTCTTCACGAACTGTACGAAATTACTTTATTTGGAGTTTTATGATGAAAATAATTGACTATATGCCAAAACGATATCGAGCGACAAAACAACAATTTACTCAAATATTGGAAGGCGCTGTTGCTGAAGTACCACGATCTCTGACTTGTAGTTCAAATGTTAATTCTCTAATGGGTTTTGCTTTATCCAGACTCTATGTTCCTAAATACTTTGATGAAAAAGCTCGTAATGAGGTAAATAAATGAATCAATTAGATTTATCTCTTCGATTCATTGCTTTATAGTCATTGATTATGGTTGAAAATATTCGAAATACATTTATCGAAATGATCAATCAGTCAACTTGGATGGATTCGATTTCCAAAAACAAAGCTATTGAAAAGGTAATATGGATTATTACCATTGAAATGTCTTATTTTAAGATATAGGCTCGAGCGATTCTCGAGAATATTGGTTATCCGGACTATGTGTCCAGTGAGAATATCACTAAACTCGAAAATGAGTATGTTGATGTGCGTAATCAAAGAATTGATATCGTCATTAAGTCATTAATTGTTTTCTTTTTTCCTATTCCAGTACAAATTCAACTCATCTTATATTAGAAATGGTTTGACTATTGCGAAATTAACAGCACGAAGTAATTTTCGTCTCGTTCGTCAATTTGTCGATCGTCAAGTATGGGTTATGCCACCTACTAGACTCGAAGCTGCTTATAACCCATTTTATAACTCGATCTGTAAGAGTCTTTTTGCTGATGAAAGTAGATTTTTCTTTTCGGTTTTAATCAGTGGTTCCAGCTGCAATTCTTCAAGCGCCCACTTTTGATAAAGATTTACCTAAGTGAGTTCATCTTCTCCTTTCTTTTCCAGAAATCAATCAATTTTTTTTCATTGAAGATATCTCAATTATGGCGGTAAGCATTAGTTCATTTTGATACGAAATAAACAAAGATGTTTTTTTTCTACAGGTATCGGAACTATAATTGGACATGAAATAACGCATGGGTTCGATACGATTGGTCGACAATTTGATCGAAATGGAAACCAAGTATCTTGGTGGACAAATCAAACAATCGCTGCTTTTGATAAACAAAACGAATGTTTTATTCAACAATACAGTAATTACACAGTACTCAGTCTGAATCGCCAGGTTTTTCTTTCTTGTTCTATCTGACTTCATTCAAAGAATTGATTTTTGTTAAGGTCGATGGTGCCTTAACAATTAGTGAAAATCTCGCTGACAATGGTGGACTAAAAGAAGCTTTTTTTGTAATCATTTTTCATTATTTAATTGACATTACAACATTGATATTTACTAGGCATATCGAAAGTGGGCTCAAGAGAATCCAAATGCTGATAAGAAACTACCAGGTCTAAACAAATACTCAAGAGAACAACTGTTATTCATAAACTATGGACAAATATGGTGTGCAAAAATAAGAGATTCATTTATGAGCAATTTTATTTTGGCTGATGTTCATTCTCCTCCTCAGTTTAGGTAATTTTTTATTGTTCTTATTTTGAAATATTGACAAAAAAAACTTATCAAATCTTTCAGAGTTATTGGTTCAACATCAAATTTTGTTGAATTCGATCGTGCATTCGGTTGTAAACCAGGTCAATTAAATAGTCGAGTGAACAAATGTATTCTTTGGTAAAATTCATTGTACTTCTCTTTCAAACTATTTATTTATTAATCGAATCAATCGAATATCAATTTTAATATTAACTAGAGATAATATCTACACATTATAGAATCGATTGATCTTTTTTTCCCATGTGGGTCATCATCTGGAAAAACTTTTGTTAAACAATGTTTTCAATCAGTGCTCAAGTATAGAAAGAGATATCCATGGTTTGGAAAATAATAAGTCTACGGTGATGATCATCTAAGAGTTCTTCTCATTTCTTTTCAAAGGAATCTATTTAGAAAATTCTTACAGAAATCGAATGTGAAATAAGTGTTGGAAAGAACTCTTCAAACACATTAGACTCATTTTGCATTTGAACGATAAGCAATTGGCTTCGATTTTGATTGTTTATGTGTTACACCACCGATGAATTGTGCACAATATTTGAAAATTGATTGAGTTGTTTTTTTGATTGAATTCATGTTCGAGAAAAATGTTCACTCACGAATGATTCAATGGATCTATTTATGTGTGGGATATTCAGATAGCATATTATTTATGCGCGTATGAAACTTATATTTCAATATATTGACATGTGCATTTATTTATGAGAAAAATTTTTAGAGAAGAAAACTAACGATATCTCGTGAAAGTTAACGATTTTCTATTGAAATCTATGGATGGGAAGAGATCATGTTGTTTGCAATATTAGCTCAAACAAGAAGTCTCATAAATTGCTATTTTACTATCTCCGTAACAAAGTATTTGCTGATGACAAAAGATTTCAAGGACATTATACAACTTCATATAGATTTCACTCTCTGACATTCAATATCAAAAAAGTGACTGCTTTGCAACTACAATTTCAACAGATTCTCCAAAAATCTTTATAGATCAGAAAACAGGATTCAGTGATATTCAGTTTTCGACTACATCGAGCGTGGAATATTCCATAATTATCTGATAAAATCCTCAAATGATTCATAGTTCTAAATCGAAGTCAAACGAAACAGAGTCATAAATAAAAAATATGAGAATCTCCGACAATAGTGCACTAGATTAACTTGTAATTTTAGTACAGAAAATCAATATATTCAGCAACTTGTATTTCTATATTGTTCAAAATGATTTCTTCTTCCATCAACAGAAAAAAGAATTGTTTCAGGTACAACTCATTTCGATGAATAAAAAAATATGATGAAGAAAAAGAAAGACTGACATGCTTTTTCAAAAGAACTTCCAAAATGAAATCATTGAGCATCGCCATCTTCAACAGTATTAATTTGGGTTTCTTCTGGACCTCAGATAGGTTGAACGTATGGTTCTGACAGGACGGTTGCTCTTCAGAAAATATAGATGGCAGCAAGTATAAAAATTGCTGCCTTGTATGTCATTTTTTATAATGCCTATGAATAAATAGAAAAACCTCGAGTCTACAGTTGTGGCCTTATTCTAAAATTCCACAAGATTCTTTGGAATTCTAGAATAATTGTTTACTAAGTCTACACTGAAAACTCTAGCTTCATTAGTTTATTCTGATTTTATGTAAAAATTTTGCTAGAACATTTGAAATAATCCAACGTTTCAGAATAACCAGAACAATCAGATTTTTGAGAAATTTCGAAATATTACCCAGATACGACCGTACAAAGCCGCTAACGATACTGTAAAACGACCACGTTTCTAACATACATGGTGCTATACGTCAACGTTTACCATCGTAATATCAGTGGAAACAAACATATGCGGCCGTTCTCAGAAAATCAAAAACATCCCAAGCTCATCATTATGACGACCATAAACGACCAGAAAAAACGTTACATTATCTTTTTCAATCACGATCCAATTAACTACATTTAAAGTCATTTAGCTTTTAGGTTTCCCAACATAAAAACCTTGAAAGACCTTCAAAAGCTATTCCAAAAAAAAATTATCTTCTTGAAAAAATGGAATCTCTTTAAAATATTTAAAAACATATCGAAACGATTGTCGTAAGTAGCTCAGAATATATTTATTTTAAACTCACCCTTGCCCTTAAGATAGCCTTAAGACCTCACCCACATCCTCGTCTCATACCGGCGGTTTAAAGATGTCTCGTGAAAAGCTCTAAAAAAACTGTATGAACGAATTTTTATTGCAAAAGAAAAAAGTCTTGCAAATATTTCTATTAGGATAAATACCATGGAACAGCGCATTGTCATGTAGCCTGTTCGTTTTTGGTATAGGAGACACCATCAGAACAAGTCAATAGGGATCTGTTGTGACAGCTTTTGTAGAGCTTTGTACGGCGCACTTTTTACAAATAATTACGATTATATGATTTATTTATAGTGTGATATTTTCAAAATACCAACTGTTACTATCTCTATGCCTCATCCGGTATAATGCATATAAGGCTGTCATATTAATGCGACAGAAAAGCAGATGGTAAAGTTTATCTGAATCATAATTATAACTCAAGAAAGAACTTCAATGTGTAAATAATGAAAAAAAAGCAAAAAGTAAAAATAAATTCTATGAGCATGATATCGATGTGGACAAAAGTTACCGGTAGTGTCCTTGATGAAAAAACGGATTGAGTCATTCGAGCGCTGTTCTAGTACCCTGATAATAAAAGATGCGTCAAATCAGAGATGCTAAGTCTGGACTACCTATGTATATGGCTCTTATATTGAGACTTATCTCATAGATACACATCTCATACCTGAAACTAGTCTGCGGACATCAGTCGATTTCAAAGTTCTTCGACAACTACCAAATTAATTAATATGGGTATGGGTGTAAGTATGGGGTGTGGATGTTGATTAAGTGAGTATGAAGATCACCGTCTACACCTACTTCCGCATTTCACTCTCACCCACACTCTATTGAATCTCAGTTTGTCAAGTTTCCATCTACAATGAGTTTTTAAAAATGACTTCTAGAAATAATTGTACTTTTACTTTTAAATCTTTCACAACTAAAAAGATTCTCCATCACTGTGACTATTAGACATCGGCGTGACCAATATGTTTTGGTCACGGTCACGGTAGTCATGACAGTCTCTACTGAAACGGCTATTTTCCTTTTCTCAAAATAGAATACCCTTCTCTCCCCAATATGAGGCCCCCATATTAGAAGACTCCCTTGAAGAAAATATGTGCGAGACTTTATATAAGACCTCATTCAATTAATTAATTTTTCGAAAAATGAAAACTTCAATTACTATATAGATTTATACCATAATATGCGTAGTTTTCAGAATTTTGTGCTGAAAACCTTAAGTGAGTGTTTTCAACATTTTATCTAGGCTTTTAAAATCCTAAAAATTCCTTCTCAAAGCTCCAAAATCGCTTTGGCTTTCTGAACAACTTTTTTAGTTAAAAACTGTAAAAATAAAAGAGATACACTAGAAGACTACCTGGAAAACTTTTGCGGTTGGACACAATAGAAAACCTTGGATCTTTCTGTGCGGAGAGACAAGAGGTAGTATAACAGATAAACGAACAAGATTATGTATGAAAAAAAATTGATCAATTTATGTTTTTGAGAAAAAGTCTTAAAGTTCTTGAAATATTTTTGTCGAAAGCGTGGATGGGAATGAGCGAAATCAGAACAAATGGAGAAATGCATAGATGGAACCGGTCAGTATATCGGTTTTACTGGTCTACTGGCAAAAGCCGGCCCGACCGATAATAAACAGAATGCTGATGGTACGTCAGATTATCAGAGAAAATCTGACCTATCGACAAAATATCGATCTACAGAAAACAGGCTGAGGTTTAAAATGAAACCTTGTTTCATTGTGAACTCTCTTTTAGGCTACCTTTGTACCTTCACGCATACTGGTATAACATTTCACCGTTGATAACAATAGTCTCATTGAGGAGCATTCTAGAAACTGTATGTTAAATCAATTTCTGTGTGATCAGTAGGATTAGCGTTAGTGCAAGTTGTTTTTTTATATGAATACCATCAGAGAGCAGGAAAGGGGAAAATATAGACCGGTATAAGTTGGTTTCGACCGGTACCGGTTCCATCTCTGCCATCAAAGATTGAAACAAAGGTGTCACAAGATCCACAAAAAAATCAGCCGTCTCGATCTTGACAAACTTTTCGCTACAAAGGTAGTCGAATGAACATCTCTTTCTACTATTGCGAAATAGATTCCACAGATCACTTTCAACAGAAGATTCTCATTCTAATCAATATCCGAAAACGAGACGACAATCAGTTTGAAGCCTCATTGTTGCCTGACTGCTTTCAAAACAATAAATTGTGTTTGTGTCAGTCATTGACTATATTTCTCATCTTCCTCGGTTTCGTGTAGAGAGAGTAGAACTACGTAAAATACTTTGTTTTTCGAGGCGCTCTTATGGCCAGTCTGTAGACTGCAGTTATCAACAATAGATGTACACAAGAAGGAGCGACCGACCAGCTGTACCAGAGTCAGAATGCGGAAGAATAGCACATCGAATGAAAGTAACACTAATACCCACTGTGGATCGATTCATATGGCTTCATCGTTCTCTTCTGGTGTCTTCATCAGAGCACATGAATTGGTTTTTATTGTTGAACCTATCCTTCTCATACATTTGCCAGTCATACGAAGGAAGTATATTTCGGCTATAGATAGGTGAGAATTCATGCCTAGGTGTACATAATTGACTTCGATCAACATATTCACTTGATCATCCCATAAAAATGTCAGACTGCCATCTAACTGAGCCATAGGTAGAAAATAAAAAAGTTTCATTCAAATTTATATTGATTCTCCAGTGTACTATTCGCATTATGATTCTCACTGTTCACTCAAGCTCCATATACCGACCTCTCCAGGGAAAACAGAATTCGAACAATAGAAATTTCGACATCTGAATTTGAACAATGTTGTCGATTTTCCACAATTGTCGAAATTCTTTAGGAATTACGACAAGATCAATTTTTGCACGTTATCTTATTGTCTACATTCCATCAGAATTCAGACAATATGCAGAATAGTTAAAATTAGAAGAAATCAGTTGAATTACAACTCATAAAATACTAATTTCACGAATAACTGCTTTATGCCTATTCTCTTACACTGTTGCAGTCTTTTTTCTTCTCTTTTATACATCTTTAAGCCACCTTGCGTTATAGCCTACTTCGTCCGAATTCCTTTCACTATCTGTGATCGATGGTGTGATACATATCTTTTTCACTGTTTATTTCACAAAGATCATCATATATCTACTTCTATTCTCTCTCTTTTTTTTTTGGTCGAATTCCTACTAGTTTTTCATCGACTGTTTGATGGTGAATGTGTAAGTGTATAGGTGCAGGTGTGGCTGCGGCGGCAGCTAAGACTGTGGCTGTGGGATTGAATGTAGATCTTTTCTTCTATGACACTCACCGTCACACCGACATCCACACTCCACACCCATTCCGATTCCAGTATAGTGTGGTTACCATTTGAAGACGAGAATTTCATGTTTAATCATCCAAGCAATTATTCATTTGTTCTAGAAAATATCGATATTGGAAGTTACGCACTACATTTTTCAGTCGAGCGAAACTTTAATGTCATCTAGTTTCATTAAGTTAAGTAGGTTATGATTATTAGTTCTTCAACGTATTCTTCAATAAACAGAGAATCTAAGAAAGGATGCCCGAGGTGGTTGCAAGCAAAGTTAACTGGAAGAAAATTTTTCTTATATCAAAATTATTACAACTTGTCAAAAATGTTACTATTCAGAGAATTGTCTGTGTCGAACTAAGAGCTGGTTCAAAATAACAGGTTTTTACAGAAAAATATTTTACTATGTAGAAAAGAATTCATCTTATTATAGTTTGAAAGATAATACATTTTTAATCATTAAGTGTCTAGAGTTGAATAATGCTGAATGATAATATCTTTTGTGAAGTGAGAGTTTTTAATTAATTTACTGGCATATTAAATTCGCTGTTGACATATTGAAGTTTTGAGAAATCGAAAAGTTGGACGTTCTTCATATTTCTTTACACTAGAAAAATAAGGAAATACATGTAGATAGTTTGTCAATTTCATAAAATGTTTGTTGTTGATTTTTAAGAGCATCATCAAAGGAAACTCTTGTCTCGCGTTTACATGTTTGTGTAATTCATGGTTTTTTATTTAAATCTACTAAACAATACTATTGAACAATCACTATATTCTTCGACATCGTATGTACAGAAGTCAAATCACCGTAACGATATGATTAGATTTATCAAGAAATGTTTTGCTGAAATAAAATATACTTTTTGTATTGATTAAAAAATAAAGATGTTTTCTCTCTTACAGGACAACTTGTCAATTTAATTTATAAGCATCATATCAAACAAGCCTTAAGAAAGTCAATTACTTACAGACTTCAACGCAATGTATGTTTTCGATATTCTATCATAATATATTTATTCTTTAACTTGGAAAAAAAAGAACACTCATGTATGATTACATTAAAGTAAATATATAATCTCGAAATATTAATACAAAATACAAAGTTATCTCCATTTCGACAGGAAGTTTTGAATTGTTTAATATTTCTCAAAAAAGCCTTCAATCATTTGTCTAATTGACAGAATTTACAGTACATTTGACGATACGTTTTACACATAGATGATGATAATTATCAACAAACAAACTATCTTAGATGTCTTCAATAGATTGACATTTCAGAGCAATTTTTTGCGTCATCTATATAGATGGTGTCAGATTACATTTTAATTTTGTAAAATGATTCATTGGTTTTTGGACCAAATCCAAAATATATGATGAAATAGTTTATAAAAAAAATGAATGGATGAAAATTTTTTTTTCATATTTTACCTCTGATATCTCTATTCATTAGTTTATCTTAAGAACGAATCCTAATGCCATCTAGGACGTCACTTTGACAAGTTTCTTTTTATTCACCCAATATCTCTAGAAATTTGACACGAAGATATTTCGTTACATATAATGATTGGTAACAAAAATTTTATTTTATTATTATATAGAAATATTACTTGGAATATCGAATATAATATATCGTACAAATAGAATAAAACACAAAAATTCTATTAGAAAACCAAAAATAAAACCAAGTAAGTTTTTTATTTATTTTTATAATAAACATTATCCTATTATTATCTATAGTACAATTATTCTTCGAATGGCTGTTGTTATAGATGTTCCTAGTGAATCGCTCAATAGTGAAAATAAGACTAGTAAAAATTCACGAATAGCACAATTATCCATAAATAAGAAATCACATATCCGTGAGCATCCAATTATGAAAGAAGTGATTTTTTTCTTAATTTTTTTTATTTCTATAATTTGTAAAATTATTTTTTTTCAGTTTGTTACAAGTGGTTTAAGTGTTTCTGTAGCAAATGTTGTTACATTACCGAGTAAGATAATTTTTTTTTTCTATTATACAAATTTATTATCATTTATCATCGTACAGTTGATGTATTAAAAGTACGTCTTCAATTAGCTAATGCAGCCATGACAACATCAAAATCATCTATGAAAGCAGGTCTTATAGAAACAACAAGATTAATTTATCGTAAAGAGGGTATTCGTGCATTTTATTCGGGTCTTATGCCAGCCATTGTTCGTGGACTTTTTTATGGTGGTGTACGACTTGGTATATTGATATAATTTATAGAAAAAAAAGAAAGGAAATGCTTCATAAAAATTTTACTTTATTTTTTTCTTGTTTAAGGTGCTTATGGTCCAATAAAAAATATGTTAAAACATCTTGTTACAGATGATAAACAAGCATCTATAAAATTTCTTCGTGATATATCCGCTGCTTGTTTATCAGGTTCAACAGCTGCTATTGTATCGAATCCAGTTGATTTATGTAAAACAAAATTACAAACAAAAAATTCCAAATATACATCATCTTTTCATGTAATTAGAGATGTTATTCAACAATATGGAATTAAAGGTTTATGGGTTGGAACTGTACCAGCAGCATTTCGAACAGGTAAAATAAATAGCTTTTGTTTGTTTTTTTTACAAATGTTAAATATTCAAATATTCTTATTCTAGCTGCTTTAACAGCTACACAATGTGTAACTTATGATCATGCTAAACGTTTTTGGATACAAATAACAGGTTGGGGTGAAGGTATTAAATTACATTTAGGTGCTTCATTGATAACTGGGTTAGTTAATAATGAGATGTCTTTTTATTAATAATGATACATATCATTGAAATAATAGACTTATTACAACAACAGTTACAGCACCACTTGATACAATTAAGACAAATATGTATGCAGCTGGTAGTTATGGTGTTACTGAACTTACGAATAAAATTGTTAATAAAGAAGGTTTTCGAGGATTATTACGTGGTTGGACAGCAGCATATGTACGTCTTGGTAAGTCATAAAAAGAAAAGAAAAGAAAATATAAAATGATTTATAATTTGATTATTTATTCCTACTACAACTATAAAACATAGAATCAATTTGTTTTTTATTGATCAGATATTAAGTTTTCAATGACATTTATATTTTTCTTTGATCAACACATTTGAAAAATCATATACATCAATAAAATTTTTTAAAAAATGGGCTATTCATAATCTATTAAATAGTTTGTGTAGGAGATAAGCTACACATTTGGGTTTTTCCATAGATAGATGCATAAAATAGTAAACATGAAAAAAACAAAAACTACATTGACGTCAAGGCCATAGATGCAAAAAAATATTGTGTCCTATTTGACTTTTTATGGTTATAATATGTGAAACTATTCTAGTATTTTGCTTTCAATATATCGTTAGTTTTCAATTTGAAAACACTATATTTATTTATTCTTAGGACCTCAAACAGTCGTCATATTTCTTGTCATGGAAAGATTACGTCAATTCTCTGGTCTGTCTGCACTATAATAATACGATCAGGTTTTAATTTTTCTAATCTGTTTGTTTTTATCTGTCAGCTATATTTTCCTGCTTTTTTTTGTTTTTGTTACAAACCTATTATTGTAATGCATATGCCTGATGAATGTAGAGAACAAATATTTTCTCTTTATTATTATTTATAATAGATGTAGTCATGTATTCGAAATAGTATATTATTTTACTAAATATACATGAAATACATGCCAGATAAAAATATCTTTTTAAGATGTTTTTCTCTTCATGATGAATATTAACAATATTTTTCTATAAACCTATTACCTATTTGAAAAAAAGAAAAATCGTAGCTATTTATTTGAATAACTTCTAATAGAAACAACTGAGTGAGTTGCGGTTTTCACTATAAAAAAGGAGAACACTCAGGTGCATCAGCATGTCCTGAAATTTAATTGGCCAACACAGGACCAATCATATTCATTCTTGGTGAACATTGTAAAAATGAAGTTATGATTCCATTTTGATAAGATCTTGATTGTTAATGTGATCAGTAGATAAGAGACATTGCTCTTTTGTGATCTACACAAAGCTGACATTGTTAGCTTATTTCGTTCAAGACTTACAAAGGTTTTCCTTAGATCCCGATTTCAGCCAATTGATCTGAAGTCATCTGAAAGTGTCCAGATCCAGACAGTAATAATTCATCATACTAAGTCGAATGGCGATATTTGTGATATGTATACTTGTTATGCTACATAGTGACAGATTATGAAACTTTGGAAAAACTGAAATAATAGTGCTAGCTCATCTCGAATTCAAAAACAATGTCACCATTCGACTTAGCATGATGAATTACTCTTGTCTAGATGCTTTTCCAGCTAATTCCAGATCAATTGATCAAAATCAGAAGTCTCCAGAAAACCGTGACAACTTTTGAACAGAACAGGTTAGTAATGTCAGCTTTACAAAGATTGTAAGAGAACAATGTCTCGTACTAACTGATCATATAACTAATCAACATCAACTGCATAATAGGTCCAGAATATCGTTTTAAAAATGTCTCTCAAGAGTTAATTTGATTGATACTTTGTTGACCAATCAAATTTCAGCACGTGTGTACACACCTGAATCTTAACTTTGCAACGGTGACAATTACACACTCTCTCTCGCTTGTTCCTATCAAAAGTTATTGAAGAAGTACAGAAGGCTCTTCTTTTTTGAAATGGATATAAATTAATCATGGATGTTATCTATTAAATGTAAAAGACGGGAGAAATAAAATGAAGTAATCTTAACACAACCGGTATTGTAAAAGTTTTTAGCGATTAACAAATTTTATATCTCAAGAGTAGTATTCTCTTTAACACTAAAATAATGTCCGGATTGTCAATTTTTCTTATATCTTATTGAGAAGAAAAAGAGTAACTTAAACGTACTTTTCTTCATAGATATCTTTTTTTCGGAAATTTTGTTAGGACAAAATTATGAAACTTGGTGTAACACAAAGATCTCATAGTCTCAATTATTGACTTAGTTTCGAGCAAATACAATCTATCTAACAAATAGAGAATGACTTTCGTATATCATTCTGTTCGAATACAGTTGAGTTTGAGAACTTTTGCGATATACGTTAAAAAAGTATATATGAATAAATTAAATGGATAAGTAGAAAGTCTTGTTTTTTTTATTGTATTTTAATATTGGAGTATTTGTTTTACTAGAAAGCTATTGGTATTTTCTATTAAAAAATGCATGAATTGATTGATTTTTGTTTGTAATATTATATTGACATTAGATTTAATTATTTTAAAATGTTTTATTTTCTTATTCTAGATAGATTATTTATTTTCTTTTATTTAAGCTTTTACATGCACTTAGCCAAATTTATTTTCATCTATTTTTTAATTTGTCTATCGGATTTATCAGCTAAAACTAATGATTTTAATCCATATGAAGTTCTTGGTTTAACTCGCACAGCATCAGATAAAGAAATTCGTCAAGCATATAAAAAATTAGCAAGATATTGGCATCCTGATAAAAATTCAGAACCCAATGCACATGAACAATTCACAAAAATCAATGCAGCTTATGAAGTAAAATATTTTTAAAAAAAAAGTATGAATAAATGAATAAATTCTCTTTTAGATTCTATCGGATTCAATAAAACGACAAAACTATGATGATTATGGTACAACATCTCAAGATAATCATCGTGGTTTTAATACAAATCATTTTCGTGATCCATATGATATATTTCGAGCACATTTTGGTAGTGATTTTAATTTTTTTCATGAATCACCATCTGGTGCAAAAAAAATTATTCATTCACGGTAAATTTATTATGTTTTTTTTTCTTTCAATAGAACACTAAAATCATATCTAAATGTTATTTTTAGTGAATTTCTTCATAATATTTTACCAAATAGTGATAAAAAACCATATGTTCTTTTTGGTAGTACAAATTTTTGTTTACATTGTCGTGAACCATTAATAATATTTCGTTCATTGGAAAAACAATTTAATGATGTTGGCATTGGTACAGCAGAATTCAATACAAATGATCAACGTTTAAGTAATGAATTAGGTATATTAAATGCTCCATCATTATGTGTTATTAGTCAACGTCGTGTTTATCATTTTAATGATCATGGAAAATCTAATCAATATACAGAAACAAATATTAAAGAATTTGTTCGAAAATCAATACCTATTCAACGATATATAAAAACAGTAAGAGAAATAGAGTTTTTCTTTGAAAAGCTCTCAATTCCTCAATAATCGATCTTATGTCACATGCATTCATATTGCATGAAATTTTCAGAACATGTAGGGATGTACTGAAGTGATCATGGTAAAATTTTCTAATCTATACCATGACATTTTCGAGAGATAATCAACAAACAAGGGTCAAAAATACCTCATTTGACGATAGAGATATGCAGTTTTAATAATAATACTAACACACTGACTACGCTGGATCGATGTTTACTGAAGCATTGACATACTCATATAGTATGAATATTTCAGGTAAGTCAGTGAATGTCAATGTGAGCTTTTTCGATGAACAATTTACTGAATCTGTACATCCCTGTTTGGCAATGTGAAATTCTGTCGGAGTCTTCATTCTATATACTAAATTTCTTATTGTTTGAAACAGTATGTCAGGATGTAAGATATGACAGATACCTTTTCTTTTTGCGAGAATCAAAAATAAGTAAACAGGAAGAACGAAAAAGAGTCTTTGAAAACGATTTTATTTTTAGAAAAATTGTGAAGTTCATAATTTCGATAATTTTGATGAAAATTGACTTTTCTGAAGGGAGAACGATCTTAAATTAAAATAATTTTTTTTTTTACTTAAGGTACGAACTTCTAATGATCTATTATCGCTCATATCATCATATAATGAAACAAATCGAGTTCATGCAATATTAATAACTAAACAAAAAACACCAACACTTAAATTTGTTATACCTTGTTTACAACATTTAACACGTATACAATGTGCTGTATTAAATTCATGTAAGTGAAAAGAATGAAAATATAAGAATGTTAAATTTATTAAATATTTTCTATGAATAGCTATGACAATGACTAGTGAAATACCATCATTTCTTAAACAAGTTTCAACTATAACTGATACAGTTTTATTATTTAAAGAAGATAAAAATCCAATAGCTGTCCTTAAAGATGTAAGTCATTGATATTAAATTTATGTTTTGATAGTAGGTTTTTTTTTGTTTAGAATGATTTAACTTTTGTTAATATTCAAAAATTATTCGAATCAAATCAACTTTTACATTTACCGACAATTACAAGTTCGAATGTATTTAATTTAGTTTGTCAAACAAATTCTGCTAAGTATGTTATAGATTTTTTTTTGTATAATTAAAGTTTTTCTTATAAGTCAAAAACTTGAAAAGAGTATAATTCTAGCCGAATTTAACCAATTGAACTAATTCGTTTTTTTTTACTGTTTGAAGAAAAACATTATCGAAATATATCATCTTTTTTCCTTATTGAAATAACTTCAGAGAATAGTTTAGGACTTTCATCAAAAGTATAATTAAAATGATGTTTTTTGAAAATTATTAATTATTTTGTTTGATGTTTTTCTTCGTTTCTTTTTTTTTTTGTATTATTTTAATCCGATTAGTTTCTTTTAAAAACGTCGATAGACATTACTTTAGACTATTTGACATTTGGCACTAATATTTTGTTAGAGATTAGACTTAATGTCTAAGCTTGTATTTTCATGATCAAAGCAATAGTTTATTCTATCAAATCTGAACAAAAAAAAATGAATTAACAATTGAAGCTTAAAAACTAGATTTCGAAAACTAGTTCATTTTTTAATACTGTGGTAATGATACACATTTGAGAAAAAGTAGTAGGATCTTTTCTTTTAAAAATGATTAAAAAATATGGGGCATAAATGTCAAAAAAACAACACTAAGTTTCGTGAAAAATTATCGAACTCGATAAGATTTTGGAATGACATGGACTCTTATAGAATTCTGAAGAACTTTAGAATCTCATAAAATTTGACTTCTGATGTTCTGTAACATTGAAGTTTTAGTATTAGCCGCAGGTTCATCGAACAACAATGGTTCTGGAATTCTGCTTAGCTTCATATCGTTCTACACGATTTCAGGTGTAGAGATTCCATTGATTTTCAAATACTTCCAAAGTCAAATTGTCTTGTTTTTTCCTTGATATACATGTATAATGATATCACACAATGATGCTATGTGATAATAGCAAATCAAGAGAAAGAAAGAATACTGTTACACCCTAATTAAGATAGATGATCGCTAATAAGTATCAATTCATAAGATTTTTGGATTGTAGTAATAATTCGATATATCAAAAAAAAAGAAGTTTTTCTATATATTTAGCTTATTATTACAATTGATCACTATAGATATTCGCTTAGAGATTTTCAGTTATCAATGTTTTATCAATCTATTAACAAATTGCTATTAAAACTTTAAAACGTTTACTGAATTTATCATATTTCGATAATCTATGGCATATATTTGATATAAATTTCAAGAGAGCTATTACCTAGGAAAACAAAAACTCTTTATTCAATTCATTACATATTAATATGAATAATAAGATTTATTATAAGTCTGTAAAAAAAAACAAGTAAGCTGAAGAATTTATTATGAATGTCTGCACATTATAACTCGTAAGATTAAAAAAAGGCAAACTGAAATACAAGTAAGCATATCTCCAGAGAAAAAACACATTTCGACAAGAGAAGTCTTTATATAGCAGTAAAACAATATTAAAATATAAAAAATAGGAATGTCTATAAACACATGTAGACGTATGATGCATTAGATTCTTAGAAAAAAAAAGATAATCGTATTTTCTTAAGTATTTGTTGTTTTTCTGACAAGATGATCCAAATTTTTCTATTTTCTTCAATAAAAACAAACTTTTTATCCTATTACGATTAATTTTACAAACTAATGAATATAATTTTGAAGGTCAGTATGATCTTCGCCAAAAATTGACTATCTATATTTCGATGTTCGAAACTATTGACAATATTTCAAGTTGATACTGATAGTATATATATGTAATTAATATTCAGAAAAATTTTAAATTTTAATTAATTATAAATCTTTGTATATGATTTTATATTTTTGGGTAATTACAAATTGAAACATAATTGTTTTCTTTACAGACCCTGTTTTCTAATTATTGGTAATGCATTTCTTTTCGAACAATATCGATCATCTTTTTTATTTCTTGCTAAACAATTATTTGAACAATATGGCTCACGTATGGCATATCTTGATTCATCATCAACCAAACAAATAAGTTTTAGTCAAATATTTTCATCAATTTATCATCCTAATGATAAAAAATTAGTTGTAAGTTTATTATTAAATCGAGATAACAAAAAAAAAAAGGAAAACAACTTTTGTTTTCTTCATTAAAAGATTGTTGTTATTCGTCGATGGTTTGATGATTCAATTGAATTAGTTAATACCGAAGTAGAATTTGATGGAAATTCTTTAAATGAATTTAAACGTAATAATTTAAATATGGTTGCTGATATTGAAGCAAATTTAAAATTATATTTAACAATACGTTGGCAAAATGCCAAAAAATTTACATTACCAACTATATTTGATTTTGATGAAAGAAACGAAGTATAATTAAAGAAATCATTTTGTTTTGATTCTATTCTATTCTTGTTTTTTTTTTCAAAGAATATTTTTACAATAATTATTAATCAAATTCAAGATAAATGGAATTATTGGTTTGAAAGAAATCCAATTTTTCGATCTTTGTAAATATATTTAATTATAAAAAAATTATAATAAGATTTTTCTTTTGTATTATTTTATAGATCAGGATATGCTTTTACATATCAATTTTGCTTATTTTTTCTTTCAATTATTTTCTATTTATGGTATACAAAACAAGATTCTGATAGTAATTTAAATAATCATATAAAACAAACGAGAAGATCATATCCATCTTCCACAACAACAAATAAGAAATCAAATGAACTTTAGTAAATTTTATAAAAAAAACAAAAAAAAATGAAATAAATCCTAATGATGTTTATTTCTAGTCGAGAACCAAATAATACAATAAAATTACATGAATTCAATGAATCTTTTCTTCAATCTTATACAAATCCCAATGCATCAAATGTTATTATATTACTTCTTATTGCTAATACACCTGATGATTCGTGTATTGCACATTTTACTAGACAAATTAGTTCAATTAATGAGTATGTATTTGAACAAAAAAAAAAAAAAGTTTCGCATTAAACTAATTATTTTGATTGTATTCGAGACTATAGTAATTAAAACAATTCCGAAAAAACATTGTTAATTATCTAATTAGATTTTTCAGTTCTTTTTTTGTTCATTAAAAAGAAAATGGTTAGTAACACGCACAAATAAAAAAAAAGAATAAGCAGAAGAAACTTGTTCATTCATAAAACTCAAATTCTAATTAATTCTGATGTAAAAAATGACTACTAAACTCTTTTATCTCTTTTACTTCGGTTTCGTGCACATATCAATTTTCTTTCATATTCTATAAATAATCATGTCAAATGTATTCACTCAAATAATTAATCTATAAAAAAAAAATATAATTTTTCTTTTTTTCTAATTTTATAACAAAAAGAAAAAAATTCTATTTTTATCAAAAAAAATAGTGCATTAATAAGATGATCTTCAGAAAATAGTTTATTAATTTTATATAACAAGAAAAGAACAAAAGAAACAAAAAAATATTATTTTGACAATGCCTGAGTGTAATACTCTTATGATGAAATGAAAGCTTTCAAATAGAATCACTTATAAAATCAGTGAGAATACAAAGTGTTCTTTATATATATATATCGAGGTCAATGAATATATTTTATTAATCTAGAGAATATTCTTATGATGTATTTTTCTTTAGTTCTCGAATGATCTTTACTGTTCTTTATCGTAAATATTCACCACGATGGCTTAATGAGCTTTATGCAAATATAGAAGATGATCAAAATCGTCATTTAGTTCGATTTATTACATCAACTGTACTTGCTCTATATATACGACGAAAATTTTTTGTACCTTATGGACCATTATCAAATAAAAATGATAATGATGAAATATTAGATGAAAATGGTGCTTTCATTGGAATGGATAATTATCATGAACGTTCATCATCAATATCATCAATAGAATCTACAGCATCAACAACGGATTCATTATCATTTTCTGATTGGATTGATCTTCTATTTGATGGAAATATTAGAACACCTATTTCTATCACAGAATGGCCCATGTTATTTCGTTGAGAGTATTCTTGTTGTCTTTTTGTTTTGTATTCTAGTCATTGTTCTAATCGTTTTGTATTGTATAGAGTTACTATTTCTATTGCTGCTTATCTGTCATGCTATGTTCCATCAATTAGGATCTCGGTATGTGTATGTGTTGTATGTTATGTCTCATTTTCTGTCTGGTGAAAAGTGATAGTTCACAGCAGTAACATTCATCTTTAACCGATACATCTAATGAAATAATAAGCCAGTCTATGGTGCTGTTCGTAATCAATGACATTGCAAGTGTTCGGTTCTTCTGTGTTTTTTTTACTGGATTTTGTTTGTATTTTTCTTTTTCTTCATAATTATTCTATTGCAAACAACAGAAAAAAAAATGAGTGAATAAATGAATGCCCGATTGCATTTCAATTAGAGTGTGTGTGTGTGTGTGTGATGACAAGGGAGACAGATTCAATATCCTTTTCTTTTATTTTGGAATGTGTTGTCGTGCAGGTTTAATGAGAAAGAATATGAACACGCAGAGATGAGATGAATGAACAAAAGCAGAATACATATATACAAATAATAGTCTACTTTAACAGACCCCCTAGGTAGGTATTCAAGTGTATATGTGAGCACCTCATAATAATCATATACTGAAATGCAAAAGTAGAACGCGCATACAATGCCTATTGAATCAAAGCCAATTATCTCTCTCTTGCGTTGTCATTTTCTCTAAATATAAGAAATAGAAGTTGACATTCATCGATCTATTCTTTCCAGATTTTTGCTTTATTGACTGATCAGTACAAATTCTTTTTCTCTTTTTCATGCATTTCATCATTAGATTCTAATTTGAATAACTCAAGATGAGATTTATGTAAATGAAATCTTACTCTCTAAGTCAAAATTAATATATCAAATTGCTATATGCAAGTTAAAGTCTTTTCTACTCAAATCTCAATTGCACGATTAAGAAAAAAAATATATTGATAAGTAAAAGACGTTTTTTTTTTTCTTTTTCTTTTGTAACATATATTTTTGACAAAGAATGGTCTGTGGCTACTCGTACTCCTATTCTTTCTACGTAAAAAAAAAAAAAGATGCAAAAAGAAAAAAAAGAGATCTATTATTGCATAGCGAACGAAACATTTTCTTTTTCCTTTCTTTATTGATCTGCGTTTTTTTTTGCTTTCCTCTTTCTCAAACCGCCACACCGCTCAGCTGTTCTGTTTGTGCTCCCATGCACACAAGTAACATCGTCCTTTTCGTTGTCGTCTTCAGTTGCTTCTTATTTTTCATCCATCCATCCATCCATCCATCTACTACGCACTACCCTCAAACAAAAAATAAAAGCAAACGACAACGATCTCTTTGATACTGTCCCTTTTTTTTTCCTCAATAAAATAAATGAATGTACAACCATCAATAATAACAAACAATCAGACTATAATAACGAAGGTTAGTTATTATTCTATTACAAATATGAATATCAATCACTCATACAAAATCGATCTAGTCAAAGTCATTAATTATAGAAAAAGAAGAAAAAAAAAAGCTGACAGGCACCAGGTTGCTTTCTTCTCATTCCTATCGCTTATGTTCTTCCTCTTGATAGAAGAAGCATTATGTTCTATGAATGGTGCATCAGTTGTTTTGTCAACATTAGTAATAATGTTGCCGACATACATTCATACAAACAAAACGTTAGAACTCATTTGTAAAACGAAAAAAAAAATCGTGCTTGATTATACTGATTACACGATATCTATGTCCTTGATCATCATCAATATACATATATAAATGCTGAATAAGAATGATGACGATCACTTTACCATCATTATCAATAATAACAAGGAGTCATTGAAAATATTTAAATCACATACGTATATGAAAAAACAACAACAAGGTAGATATTTGCGTGTGTTTTCCTGAAAACGAGACTATCGACATTTGCATCATTTGACAAATTGATTAGAACATGCAAGTAACAGTTATCGATGAAGAAAAGGGCCTAGAATGTGCATGTATATATATATATGTATATATGCGCGTGAGACAGAAGGGAAAAAAAAACGACGACATTTCGAAAATCGACAATATATTATATATATATATATAAATATATGCGTAAGTTTGTTAGTTGTAAGTCAAAGGTGACATACTTGAGAGCAAAAAAAAAAAAGAAAAAAATCTCAAATAACGAGTGAGTGAAATAAATGAATGATGAAAATAATAATCAATAGATTGAACATGTCTGTTTGTCAATTGATCATTTTTTATTTTCTTTTCACTTTAATGTGTTCATGTTTCTCATCAGTCAATTCATTTATCCATTACCATCTGGCCGGAAACGATCATCTTTCTCTCTCGTTCTAACAAAAAAAAAAAATATGAGAGGAAACGACGTACATCCTATATAGCTTCAGGGAAGTATAAGAAGATTTTTTTATTTTTTCCTTTAATAATGACCATGACATTCGAATCTGATTGAGAATTCTTTCTCTTTTCCTCTTTCTATTAGTTAAATATCTTTTACAAAGAGGATTAGTCACATCCTTCTATGTATATTTATATATATATATATATCAAAAGCTTCGAATGATGTGCTTCACCTGCACATGTAAAAAATTATCATACAAATACAACAAAAAAAAATGAGAAGAAAGAATCTCTCATTTTCTCTTTTGCGTGCATGTGTGTGTTCACGCTCTTCTGTGAAATTGATATCGGGTCAGTGCAATGACGGCACACATACAGAACGTCAGCATGCACACATAGAAAAATCTGCTGCATCTTTTTTTTTTCTCTCGTTCTCTCTTTCTTCTCTCATTTCTTTTTTTCTCTTTGTGTCTTTCTTTCTCTCTCTCTCTCTCTACCACTATTGCCATTCACTCCTCCTCAACTACCACAGAAGTAACAACACAATTATTTCCTATAGAAATGTTTTTGTCTTAAAAAAAAAATGAACTTTTTCTTCTTCAGATGCATACACATCATCCGACAACACGAAGTTCAAGCACAACATTAAATGAGTTAATGAAAAAAACTCCATCACCTCGTCGTCAAACGACACGTTCAACGTCTAACATAAATAAAGATACTCTAACTTCTACAAATATTCAAGTTATTAAACCGGTTGCTGTACGTCCATCATCATCAGATTCAATACAAACTCCATATAATTTACGTTCACGTACTAAATTAAAAAATTGCAATATTGAAGATATACCATCATTTACAGAAAAACTTTCATTACATACACCACAACATAAACCGGTGCCACCATTAACTCGTGCTGCTGCCGCATCGGCCGGTGTTAAAATTGATTCATTTATACATGATGAATCAATAAAAACTAGTAATAATAATAATAATAATAATAATAATAATAACAATAATAATAATAAAATTTCAATAAATTCTCAACAATCAACACGTTCGAGTACAACTCGTAAACGTAAAGCAAGTGAAGATGATCATAGACCGTATTTAGATTTACTTAAAATGAAACAGGTAATTCCTTTTTTTTTTTGATTTTTACTCAAACTAATATGTGATTGATTTTATTCATTAAATCACACATTATTATTTGTTATCGCGTTTCTTTCAAGTGTTAATGTGAACTTGGTTCGTTTCTTTATGTATATATAAATATATATATATGCACCCATCATCAGTCCTTTTGTCAATAATAACACATACATCGTTTTATTTGACTTTTTTTCTATATGAGAAAGAATTTTGACAGCTCTTTTCAAAGTACGATAGTCGAGCATATTAGTCGTTCGTTTCTTCCTTTTTTTTTTTATTTATTTGATTCGAATAAGAATAATGATCAATTACATCATATGTATACGGACATTTCATGTCTTGAGATATGTAACGGATTCGAGTCATTTGTCATAGTTTGTTATTTCTCTCGTCTCGTTCTTTTTTAGACACAATCAACATACAGCTTTGATGGCAATTCACCAAAGAAGGTATGTTTGAAGAGTGTAGAGTAGTACGTTGCCATAATAAGTTAAGAGAAATGACCATCAAGAATAATAAAAAAAAAAAAAAAAAAATTGTTCGATCGATTGATCTCTATCGTCCCATTTCTTTCTTTTGTCGTCGTTGTCGTTGTCGATTCTTTCTTTTCCCTAAGCGAATAAAAAAGAAGCATAGAAATAAATTGAGTTGTATGTGTTTGTATGTGCGCTCTGTTGAGCAGCATACGAAATGAGATTGACAATCGCACCTGTTCACTTTTTTTTTCTTATAACATAAATAAGAAGAGAAAAAAATCGACTAAGATTTTTAATATTTGACTGATTGATTGAACAAGAATAAAGTGTTAGGTTTCTTTGTTCTCGGGTTTTTTTTATATTTACTTAATTAGAATGCTATATATATATATATGTATGTGTGCATCAACACATTGTTTGACCTGAAAACTGCTAATTTGCACGCTCGGTCAAATTCACTATAGAATCTATTAGAATAATGGAATACGACTACTGAATTGAGGCATCTTTGATTGTCTGTTGCACTCTCTTTTTATTTCCGTTCATTTTTCTTTTCTTTTTTTTTTCTATAGATGACAAGACGTGCCGATCAAGACTGTATTGGAGGCGATGATGAAGATAGCGGATGCGATTATGATTCTCCAGCTCATTCTCCGGTCGACTTCACGGATGTTCCTCCCGGTCATGTACTTCACTTTGAAGAGTCAAATATGTCCTATGATTCGGGTTTTAGTGCTGGATCTGGTGAAGCAAATAATCAACAAAGTTTATCTGAATATAGTCAATCATGTTCTTTATTAGGAATAAATAATAACAGTGGAATTTCTACGCGTAGTAGTACAATAAATTCTAACAAATATCCAGCAGCTATTGATCTTGATGTTAATGCTATTGAAGGAGATCTCGGTTTCTAGTTTTCGTGTGTTTTTTTTTTGTTTCCTTTTCTATATAATGAATACCAATTATAACATTGCAGTCGTGTGTGTATGTTTTTTTTTTGATGTTGTTATTATTGTTCACATTATGATCATCATATTGTGCGTGCCATCTTTACCATTTTTTTTTCTTCTTCTTTCTTGCTGTCAGATGTGTGTTGAGTATATACATGCTTGTCATTTCTTTCTTGTTTTTCCTCATCATTGCGCCATGGCGTATTCATATACTCACACTATTTGTACGGCTCTTTTTTTTCTCTTAAGCTCCTCGTCGTTTGTCGTCCCGTCAGTTTTCTTTTTTTTTTTGTGTCTCGTGGTGGTTCATTTTCTTCCTTTATTTCGCGTTAGACTATAATTTAAAACAAATATGATCTAAGTCCGGTTCAATCAGTGCTTTTTTCTCTTTTTTGTTTTTTTTTTTTAAAAAAAAAAAAGAAGACCAATTGCATTGTTTAACATATTATAATCATACTAATTTTGCCATTCCTTGAAGTATCTTCGATGTTTCTTTTTCTTCTTCTTCTTTTTTTCTTGTTTCTATCAACTTCTTAAAAGTAGTCACATACTTTGTATTCTTGATGGTTGCCATTTTTGTTCGGCTTTACAGGATTAGTTTATATATATATATATATGTATATGTACATATATATATATGCATAAAAGCTGTATTCATTTTCCTTTTGTTTTTTTTTTTCTGATGGATTACAAAGGATTTTTTTGTTCGTATATAATGCATAAAAAAACACTAGACGACGATTAAATGATAAAATATAAAATTAAAATTCTTCTATTTATATTTTGTAGGTCATTGTAGTATGTAAAAGATTTTAAATGTGCACTGAAAAAAAGAATATCTAGAACGAAATAAATCAAATTATGCTCTAATGATAATGAATAAGTCATATTTATAGTATTTACGGTTAATAGAATAGTATGAAAATATGATTAGTTTTTTCATTGAAGATAATTTTTATGTTCAAGTTGTGCGTTAAAAATAAAAATGTGTAGCAAATTATGGTTTTTTTTAGACTATATAAATATAAAATGAACTTTAGTTTGTTTTTTTTTTGTATAAAATATTAATAAGACACAGCGCTATTGAACATTTTATAAACATTCTTTTGATCTATCTATCTATCTATATATATATATTAACATAAAACAATGATTGTATATGATGATCTATGTTTATATGCCGGAAATCATGTATTCAAACAAAATGATATGTCTAGAATGTTGACGTGTTTGCAGCAGTTTAGCATGGCAAAGCGATTATCTCAAAAGAAAAATTCTCTAGTTTTTATACGTGCTTGATAGATCTGTTATTTCCCTAGTGTAATGATATCAAAAAATAAATATGCACTTCACATTCGATCACGTATTCCCAAGAAGAAACATATGTCATATTGAATTTTATTTTGATATGATCCTTGATGATTATTCTTATAGATCGATTAAAATTTTTATCATATCACAGTTTTTAATATCTAGTCTAATTACATAAATAGATAATAACAAAAACAAAATGCATTGGAAGGCTTTGTTTTCCTTCACAAATATCTCGAACGAGAAAAATTCAAGGATTGTGAACGTAAAGAAAAGATTGAAATAAAAGAAAAGAAAGAGTTTCAAAGAAATACGACAATAATGCACAACAAAAGTGTCTTTAATATTGTCGAAGTTTAAACTCTTTGATTATAGTCTGTAATAAAAATTGCACAATAATGCGTAACAGAATAATTGACCTAATTTATCATGAAATTTTTGTTGGAGAGGATATTGGAATTATCCTCACTAAAGTCGATGTAGGTGATGTTGTTGCTATATTAAAATTTGACATATATTGACGTGCATTTGATTCAGCACGAGCAATCAATTGTTGAATTTCGTCATTACGATCTCGATCTGTTCTAAAATATTTAAAAGAAAGTAAATATTGAAATTTCAAGTATAATAAAGTTTCTATTTAGAATTTCAAATTTTACATATATTCATTAGTTTTTTTCTTTAATCATATACGATACTTATGTTAAGTAAATGTTTTTTTTTTTAAGTATGTAAAATACGTATTATAAAATCTATAAATTTTGGTTATTTGATAAATTAATAGACTGCTAGATGATTTTATCGCTAGATATGTATTTCAATGCTTTTTTTATGAGAGGACGACTTCAACTAGGATTGTCGATACTTTTTAGAGGTGGAAGCAGCTAAAAAATTGGGGACAAAAGTCTAGAAGTGGAGACCTAATGAAGAGAGAAAAGAAGAACAAAGTCTACCATGACTTATACTTCCATTTCGTATGGTCTGTTCCAACTTTATTCACCTCTTTATGACATTGTTTGCTTCTCTGTATTTTACTTTCTTCCAGAGAAAAGCCAATGAGGATTCAAAACTTAGTTTCTGTTTTAAATTACTATGAAGATGTAAAACAAAAAGAAGATCTTTGTGAGATTAGTAAGATTCCTTTTTTTTTGGGTCCTTGCAGCCGATTTAAAACTGTTTTGTTGAATTTTCAACTCATTTTTGACTTGGTGATTGAAGAATGGAATTTCGATCTAAAATTTTGTCCTTCGATAGGTTTAATGACTCTTAGAGTATCTTGAGAGTTTTTACTGAAAAGAATGTTCGTTTGTTGAGATATGAAATTTTCAAAAAGAAAAATAGTCGCTTGCCATAGCTATGCTATCAAAATAGAGTTTATCTGAAACTTGCATATCTAGATGAAGGAATATTCTTGTCGGTTGAAATTTTCAAAATATTTTCAGGGTCATTAAAGTTATCTACGTACTAAATCTTAGGTCAAAATTTTATGATTCATTTTTTGGGTAAATATCTAAAAATGAGTTAAAAAATAAGTGAAATGACTATAAGTCGACTTCAAAGATCCATGAGGAGAAACCTTGCTAATCTTACCGAGATCTTCTTGTGAATTAAAACATGGAATACTAGTAGAGATGCTTCTCTCGTCAGAATATTGTAAGTGATACTGATTAGTTTAGCATTTTATAGATAATAAAATGTTATATGGATGAGAGAATTAGAATTGAATATGAATTATTTTTTGTATTTATTTTAAACTTGAAACTGGTTGAAATTTTTGACTAAACCAGAAAAAATAATCGGTTTATCTCACATAGCAATTAAACAACTAATTCTTGAAGTCTCTATTAGTAATAACTTCTATTTTAGTCTATTGAATTTAACATACGTTAATACTAAGAACAAAGAAAATATTCGTTGAAAACTTTTCATATAGTAACTCTCAACAACTAACTTTGTCTGAGGTTACAATAGCCAATTGAAATTCAAAATAAAGTAGAAAGTTCAATTTTTATACAAGACTTTCAATTTCTAGAATTTTTTTGAATGCTTAAATACTTTTTCTGTTGTATGAGACTAGACGTTAACATAAATATTACAGCAGCCTAGAAAAATTTTCTTCATTGTATGATGAAAAAGTATGAATTCAAAATTTTGAGTTAAGGTTTTTAATAAATAAATTTGATAGTGTAAGACTTGCACACTCATATTTCTAGATCGTTCACGTCATGAAAACCGATAAAAAACGAGCAAATCAGACTAGCGAAAAGTGTTTTAAAGATTAAAAACCAAACTGATGAAAATCAACCGGATTCAAAAAATTCAATCGATCGAATTAAAAGTCAAATGTGTTTTATATAAATTACCGTCGATCATCTTGTGATCTCTTTCGCATCTGACTCATGATATCTCGAAGATCAGCATTTTCTTCTTCGAGTATTTTTATTTGAACTTGTAATGATTCTTTCGAAGCTTTTTCAGAACTAAATCTTCGTTCAAATTCATTGATCTAATTAAGAAAAAAAAATATATACATATATATATAAATTAATAATTATACACAAAATGTTGATACTTTTGATCGTAATTCTTCAATACGATTTGATGAATCAACTATACCCGCATCAAGATTTATAACATCGGTTCTAAAAAGAAAAAATTTGATACATTAAAATGGTATAAAACAATTTTTTTATTTGTTGTACCGTCTAACAGTAATATTTTCGAGTATCTGACTACGTCGCATACGTTCTAATTCTTCTTCAAGAAGACGATTTCTAATAGAAATAAAAGAATTAAGAAAAGAAAAATAAGAACAATTATTTATTTAATTGATATAACAATATATACTTATCAACAAGTTCATTTAATCGTTTATATTCATTTGATATTCTATCTTCAACTGATTGTCGTTCAAAAATTATTTCTCGACTTTTATATTGTGCATCTTGAATAAGTTTGTCTTTTTCATAAATCATCTCTTTTTTATGTGTTAATTCATTTTTAAGTCGTTCAATTTCATTTTGTAATTGTTCTGTACGAATTTGTGCTTCACGTCTTTCACGATCTGTGTGTTCTCTAAATAAACAATTCAAATAACTCTATTTTTAATTCAAAGAATACTTTCATTTCATTTTATAATCTAATACGAACTCAAAATTATGTATAGTAATAAACTTCAATGAAATTTTTTTTTTCTCTTATTCAATAAGTCGATTTATTTTTATAAGATCATAGTTATTTTTGTAGATTTTGAATCATTTTTGTCACTAAATCAGATCACAGGATCATGAAATAAATCTTATGAAGACATTTAGATTTTGTTACTATTAATAAAATAAGTTTTCAATTATTGTAGCCATGAAATCATTATAATAATAGAAAAATTTATTGTCACCATCAGTTGATATATGTTTAAATTATCGAAAAAAGAAATTTCCAAAACTACGTAAAAAATCAATTCTCCTTCTGGCATGTATTGAGGTTATTTCTCGTATATATTTATATTATTTGGCTCTTAATATTTTTCATCATTTGCTGATAATGTTCTAGTAACATTTAATTTTTTGAAAATGTTTCTAATCTCTGTTAGAAGAGTAAATCTTCAGGAAATGATCTGAAAATTGTTTTCGTGTGCTCTCGTAATTTTCAAAATTACGTAAAATGTTCTTTATAGTATACGAGTAATTACTTAAGTTCGTTGAAAATTTACTTGAAACGTTTTGGTACATTTGAAAAATTTTTGTATACTTTGTAAGATTATTTTTTAATAATTCTCATAATATCTTTTTCTTTTTGAAAATCTGAACACTGTTAGTTTTCTATTTTACTATAAAAGTTCTTAAAATATCATTTATGATATATGTCAAACTTCAATACAAAAATAATAAAAACTGCACTTACAAACGTGATTTAATTGTATTCATTTTGTCTTTATATTTTGCTGTCACACTTGCAACATTTTGTGAAAGATATTCGGATTGTGCATTAATTTCCGACTAGAAAAAAAAGGGTATAAAATAAATAAATTCAATAAAGAAATAATAAAAAAAACAACACAAAATATTATAATAAAGAGATAATAAATAACTTTGCATTCAAGCGTGCTGAACATGCTCCGTTAGTGTGTATGTGGAAGTGTGCATTTATAATGAGAAAAAAAAATAAGCATTTGAAAAAAAAAATATAAAAGCCATGTGTGATTTGGTTTTTTGTCTTTGTAAGCACCAAAAAAGAAAACAACATATATCATTTGTTTTATTCTTTCGAATAGAATTATTAATAAAGCATTTGTTCTAGAGATAGAGTTAAAATTCTTTTCTTTTCTTTTTTCTTTTCTTTTCTGAAAAAATAAAATAACAAGTATCAATAATCGGTTTTATTTATTTATTTTTTTTGATAAGTTATATTTAAAAATCAGTGAAAATGAAAGTAAATAATGTGAATAATTAAATAATTAAACATATTTATATATATATATATATGTGTTCTTTTTTAATAGTAGTGGACCTGTGATGGGTGATAATAAGCACTAGATTGTGCTTGCGCATAGTTCGCCTAGAATAATATATACATATACACGTATAAAATGTGGACTAATTCAATCATGTGAAAACAATAAATATAGAAAATTAAATTTGAAAAACTAATTTTGATAAAATAAATGTGATTCTAGTGAATTTAGAAAAATAAAAACAACAAACAATACCAATTTCTTGCGTAGCTGAACTAGTCGAGTCATAGAATAATATGTTCGCGAAAGTAGTTTATTGAATGATAAGAAAAAAAAAATATGTCAATAGAAATTAAATACATACCTTTTCTTTTTCAAGTTGTTCACAACGACGTAATGTTTGTTCGAGTACAACTTGAACACGTTCAAGTTGAATTGTTGCAGCTGTAACACGTTCACATACATCTTCATATTTTATTTTAAGTGATATTAATTCATTTTCAAGTTGAGCAGAACGTTGACGTTCATGTTCTAATTCACTTGTATCATTTCCAATCAGACTTGAATCATACTAAAATTGAATTTTAATTAAAATAATATCAAATTTATTAAATTTTAAAAATCAATTTTATAAATACAAAAATTTATTATGCGAGACGAATGATTTTTTGAGAGAAATCATAACTAATGTCTATATATGTATATATATAGTGCTGGATAAAACTAGCGAACTTCAGCTTCCGTAATTGAAGTGATTTTATTATCTATTATTTTGAGTTGATATTTTTGGTATGCACAACCATCAGTGAATTCTGATTGCAGACATTATCTATAAATTTTGTGTTTAGTTCACCTTTCTTCAAGTTTCTGATGAGTAAATATCGAAAATCAGAATTCTTACTAGTCACAAGATTTTGTTACTTACTAACCCTTACTTCTTACAAGAACAGTCCTCTACTTGATAAATCATTGTTGAGTCGAGACTATATGCATTAGATAGATCCAAATGAGCTATGAATATTTTAAAAAGAGTTGATGTTCTGAGCTTATTGCCATGGATATACTGCACATTTACGATACTTCTTGGAAAAAAAAATTCAACTTGAAACTTTACATAGAGAGAGACTTTAATGAAAGTAGTCTATTATGAGCATTTCAGATCTTGCCAGTGTTTCTACTCTAACATACAACAATAATAATAGTGTATCTTTTACAAATCTAATATAAACCAGCAGATTTTGATGTTTTTGTTTCAGGATAGAGTCTAATCAAAAAATCTAAACTTTATATCAAGAAGTATTTAGAAAATCGAGTGTAAAAAACATGATTATTATCCAATCTTTAAATTCTGGCATCCTACATCAATACTTACCGAATCTCGTTCTAATAAAGATCGTTCATGTAATTGTTTTCTTGCACTATCTAATTCATATTTAAGGGTATTCGAATATTCAGCTAAATCACTATATTGTTCACGTAATGCTAAAAGTTCATTTTCAAGTCGAATAACATTTGACTAATAAAATGAAAAGAAACAAAAATTTATCTATGAAAATAAATTTATTTTTTTTTTACATCTGGATTTTGATATTGTCTTTCATGACTAAAATGAAAAAGAAAAAACATAACTAATTGATATATTTCAATTATTGTTTTTTGTTTTATATATACGTTGATGTTTGCATATCATCTGTAAATCCAACAGGTGCTTCTTTAATAGCTTCATCTAATCGTTCATCACATGTAGCAATATGTTGACGTAAAACATCACATCTTAATTTAAGACTTTCAATATTAAATTTAACAGTTTCATCAGAATTTTCAAACTAAGGAAGAAAAAAAAATCTTGAATTTTTAAAAATGAAATCATTAAATCTTTTACTCGTTGTTCAAGTTCAGTTAGTTTTTTTTCTGTTAATTCAAGTTCATGACGAACACGACTTATTTCACGTTCAAGTGAACGTTGTTCAATAACACTAAATAATTGTGTTGCATCAAGATTTGATGAACGTTGAGATTTATCCATCTACGTATCAAAAGAAACAAAAATTAATAAAAACAAACAAATCAGTAAAGACAATTTTGTTTTATTATTTTTTTTTCAAATGAGTTTCTGATTTTGCTCAAAAAGAGAACAATCGATTCTTATTCCGGATATGGTTCTTTGTTGAGCAATGTGCAAGAACAAAATAATATATGAATTCTATTTCTATACTTACTTCTCTAATTGAATTATGACTCTAGAATTTAATAATTTTTTATTTTCTTATCTATATTTTATTTTCTTCTCTTTTTAGAAAAAAAAATTGAATCTTACTAAATATTTTAATAGATCATTTTCTTCTTGTTGAGAAGCAAATTTTAATTGAAGTTCTTGTATTTTTATATCAGATTGTCGCATTTGTTGAATAGCTACTTGAATTATTGATGATGTTGCTGATCCAGTATGTTGATCTAATTTTTCATTAAGTAATGTAAATGTATATTCAAGTTTAGCACGAAGAGTTTCTAATTGACGTTGTAATTCAACATTTTGTTGCATAAATTTTTGTGTAGCAAGATCTTGATTTCCTAGAAATGATCAAAAGAAATTTTTTTTCCTATGAATTATCATTCAAATAGCTTTTATCATATATATACACAGATATGAGGTTATCCGAATAATAGAAATCAAGTTTTACATTTTTTATTTAGTTATTCACCTTCAATAAGGGGTAGTTCAGTAATTCTCACTCGTTTTATATAATTCATGTTTCTCTATTAATAAATATGTTATAAATTTTAACAATGTTAAAAATGAAACAATGAATCTGCATTACGAAACTAGTTTGTAACTAATAGTTTATGATTTAATGAATATAGAACATGTCGACTTAATATGATCGATTTTGTACACCATGTTTAACTTTAAAAGGGATGAATCGGACGTTACAATTACATAGCCAATTTTCTTTGACTGGAAACTACATTTTTAAAATGTATCGCGAGTAGCTTTCTCTTATTCTTGACCGTTTCTCGTTTTCGAAGATGATACAGATAATCAAACTGAAATTTTTACGATAAATAGAAAATTATAACTAAAGAGACATGTGTTCGAGAAAAAAAATTTCGAAGAGAATGTTTTCGATTTTTTTCTGTGAAACACTAGTTTGCGTAGGGTCGCATTTTGATACATTACGACTCCCTATCAAATTTTATTCGATTAGACTAAAAATATTTTTCAAGATATCTCTAACTATATCTCAGAGGTAATTTGAAGTCTTCCAAAAAAATCCGCACTTTTTTTAAAATGAGACAAATACGTAAAAGTTGCGTGTCACGATCAGGAGGATCTTGCCTTTCAGGATCCGGTAAATTTGAGTAGAAAAGTCACAAATGAAGTTGGTCGATTTGACTTTTGGAGAATATTTCTAAGTAGCAGTGGTAAAAATTTTAGCCCAATTCTACTGAAGTTCAATGGGGTTCATAAGCAACCAGAATGCGACAGCATGAAAAACCAGGATCTTTCAAAAAATATTGCAACAATCTAGTTCAAAGTATTTTCCTTGAATATGCCTCTCTTTATTTTTAGTTTGCTATCTGTGGTAAAAGTTTCAGCTAGATCGGTTGTACGACGTTCGAGAATCAAGAACGATCAAAAAAGACCAGCGTACTTTTAATATATTTACAAAGGTACATCACAGTCAAAGAAACTTGGTTACATAATTGCAACATAGAATTCTTCTCTTTTGAAAAATAGATATCGTGCATAAAATTCATCCGATCAAATTAATGTGTTCAATATTCAATTAACCATAAAATAATTACAAAATGGTTTCGTAGAGCAAACTCATTGTTTGCATCACACTTAAGTCAATATTTCATTATTAACATGTCAAATATAAAGGATTAATATACTTATATATAGTCTTAGGACAGAATAGATTTTTTCTAAAACTATATAGATTGATAGCGCGTGAGACAATGCAGATTTCGATCATAATGATTTGTAGTATTAATTTCGTATTTATATAACATAAAATCCTTCAAAAGTATGGAAATTCACCTATATAATATCAGCATCATATCTATTGTACCTGGTCTCACTCTGCATAAACGAATCAATGAACATGACTCACTCATATGTCACTTTTACAGTATGAAACATTACGTACTATCAGTTCTTATATTAAATTTTCAAAAGAAAAAATTACATTTAGCATAGTTATTACCAAAGAGTCCCAAAACTGACAGACTCTCTAAGACAAATTAGCTCATGAAAATTTGTTTTGTATCCAACAGAATAAAGAATAAATAGATAGAAATGTTCAGAATTTTATAGTCTATCTTTTTATTCTAATGACGACGAGAACTAAAAAAGTGGTAGATTTACGAGCTTATCCGACGGTATCTTTTGTCAAATATAAACTCAATTTTAAAAAAAAATATTTAATACCTGATGACTGTGTAAGATCACTAACACGATCTGTATATTCTGTTGGTGGTGGACAAGTTTGATCAATAATTTGAATTAATCGACTAATTTGTTCATTTTTTTCCATGACAAGTTTATCTAATTGTCTATGAAATTCATTTTCAAGAAAATGATTTTGATTTTCAAGCATTATTGCTTGTTCACGAAGATATTGAACATCACGATCACCATAATTAATCATTTCCCGTATATGCTAAAAATATCAATAACAGCAAAAAAAAACAAAGAAAACTTATAAGAAAAAATTTCATTGAAAAATATTTTATCAAACCTTCATTCCACCTAAAAAATCTTCATCATCTAAATTAAGATCTTGTAATAAATGTCTATACCGTTGTAAAATAGATATCATTGTTTGGCCTTTTAACCATAATTTCATAATTATTTCACGTTCTTGACCTTCATGTAAATGAAATTCACGTTCAATTGCATTCAATACATCTTGATAGGATAGAAGACCCTAAAGAAAAAGAAAAACATAACATCAAAAAGATTTCTTATTTTTTCAAATACAAAGACCTTGAAATAATATCGATTATTTAAGATTTATTTGTATAGAAAAAAAAAACAATAATTATTGATACTTGTTAATATGTATTTATTCTTACACTTATACGTCTTCAAGTTTTATCATTAATATGAGTAAAAAAGAAAAAAAAATTTAAAGTATGTCAAAGAAGAAAACAAAAAGAAAAAAGAGTTTGTTTTTTTTTTGCTTACACATACTTTTAAGCTGATCGACGATGGATAGATAACAACTTCATTTGTTTCAGATGAACGAGATGGTGTACAAGTTTTGGGAGGTGGAAGTGGAGATTGAACAAAAGGCATTGTTGATGTAGTTAGTGGAGGTAATAATGGTGTTGAAATTAAACTTGATGCACCTTTCCCATCACCTATTGATGTTTGAGATGATTGTGTATACGGTGAAATAAGTGGATTTTGTTGAATTAATCTATGCATAGTGGGTAATGCAATTTTAGTATTTTCAATAATAGTATTTATTTCATTATATTCTTCCTGAGTGGCCTATATAATGAAGAAAAATAAATAAATATTTATGATTTATCGATTTTTACTTGTTTAGAAGATGTAGTTGGTGATGAATGTTGAACTGAAATAGGATATATATATATATATATATTATCAAAAGAACAAGTACATGAAATAAAATATATTTTTTATCAATCAAATATTACCATCGGATGTTGTTCTCGTACGTTTTATAAATTTAATATCGTGATAATGTGATTGACTATCAATAATCGAACCCTGAAGTGAATCGAGACGAAATTATGTTGGTTAAGAACGCGAAAAGAAAAAAATCAACAGTGAAATGTAACTCAAACATGTACGCAAAATATGAAGATTGTATGAGTGTGCGGTATTTATGGCATTGACAGCCACAAACATCTCAATAAAATCAATTCAGTTTTTTTTTATCGTCATCTTATTTTATGAGAAAAGAGAAAAGAGACTTTTCGTATTAGCAAACCACAAAATAGACCAACTGAAATAAACCATAATACGGCACGAGAAATAATTTATGTTTGTAAGAAGAGACCCCACTTAAACAAAAGTAAAAGAGAAAGTAAAAGATAGAAACAACATACTTCAAATTCATTTTGTCTTCATTAAACGAGAAAGAAAAATAAGCAAAGTGAAACGAAAAGAAAAAAAAAAGACGAAAAAGAAGAAAAAAAAATGCGAAAGACGAAACAACTTAATTGATCGAAAACCTACGTACCTGTTGTGGATGATGATCCGTATTATCGTTTGAAAAAGTTCTTTGAGATGTCTTATGATCTTTTTTTTTCGTTTTTTTATGTCTATTGATACGTCGATGTGTTGATGCTAAAAATAGTCAAGACAAAAGCAAAATAAGTATATAATCATTAATGATGCATTTTCATCAGCTCTCTTTTTTTTTTTATTATTCATAGCAATAATTTTGTACGACTTTAGAATCAATGTTTCTAGGTTTTCTCTCACCAAAACATAAGATGTATGCATCATTAACTGTTATATATAAATATATATATAAGAACTGACTCGAACTTAAACGATTCCTTTTATATATGCATATAAGCGACCAATTTTAAAAATACATCAATATTACCATCGTTTTTCTTCATCTCTCACACCATCTTTCTCTCTCTCTTTCTCTTCGAGTGATATTGAGTCAAAGAAAAACGAAGTCAACAAGGTGCGTCGACGGTAACGAAAGGTATTATTTGTTCATCAAGATTCATTCTTTCAATCGTTATGCTGAGAGGAAAAAGAAGAAAAAAAAATCAGAAGTATATACACATCTACAGGATATAAAAAAAGTCAAGAATGAAGAAGATTATACAATTTAATGGTTACCCTTCGATACTGATACTATGGTTTTCTTTCTACTTTTCTTTTGAAATTTTTCAATCGCGCTTGACCTTTATATAATCAGATAACAAAGAAAATTGATGAACTATTACTTAAAATGAACAAAAATTAATACACTTGTGTAGATACTTATTAATAAAGGTCATTTAATATGTTAAACGAGAGTTGAAAGTTTAAGTGGTTTTTATTTCCTTGAGTGAATAAGTAAGATTTTAAGAAAGTTTGACAACGTATACATTTATGAACTTAACCAAGTTTTTTTTCTCTTTCTTAAATTGAACAATTAATGAACTGTTTAAAAGACTTTCTCTTTGGTTCACAATAGTGTTCTTTTTTTTTAAAAAAAAAGCAGTATAACATGTTATCTTTTTCCTCCACTCTCAAAGCATTTCGTTTGACAATGTCAAAATCGAATTGTTTGATGAATGATTTATAACAAGAACAATGAAAAATGTACTTATTTCAAGGAGAGACAAAAAAAAGTTCTTTGTAAAATATCTTCAAATATTCTTTCTGTTAAAATATGATTTTAAAAAGACTAACAATGGTTGGTTGAAAAGCTATGTTTAAAGAAATTGGTCATTATCTATTTAAAATTTATTAACAATTCATCATTTTTCGAACAGGATTTTGATGAAGAATTTGAAAATTTAAATTTATTATCACAATGAACATTCAAAAAAAAAAAAAAACTTCACTTTTCTTGATTTGTTTATTATTCTTGAAATACAAAAAAAAAAAGCTTTTGAATATTTTGTTCAAGAATTTTTCAAATCATCGTTTAAGTTTTGTTTGAAACTTAAAAGCAAAATGTAACTTGAAATTTTCTCAACGAACCTATCAATTCAACATGTGATTTAAGTACACCCATAAGAGCATCTAATTTAAAAACGATCAATAGACATTAAGTATAAGAACAAAATACAAACCATTGACTTCATGCAAGGCAGATGATGATGGATGTTTATCTAATGCTTCAATTATATCATCATTCTCGCTACTATCATCATCACCATCACCATCATCATCATCGTCCGATAAATGAGAATAAGCTGTTCTAGTCGGATTTTGATATTGTTGACGTTGTCTTTGAATAGGTGAAGGTGCTGAATCATCTTGACCAGTTACAGCTTTAGTAAAAACAGGTGTAGGTGATGAAGAAGATGCCATATTTAATTAAAAATATCGATCTAAAATCATAAATAGCATTAAATCTATTTTGTGAACATAGCTTCTCTATTACTAGACTAAGTATACATGCACTACATTTTTGACTATCTAATACATGCTAATGAAAACTACAGGTAAGTATTGTGTAATAGAAGATTAAAAGATTTATCATACAAGATTTACGATGTGTGATATTTATTTGTTTGTTTATTTATTTATTTTTTTCTTACATTATCATTGTTTTTTCATATGGCATAGTAATAGATGAAATTATTTTCTTTCTTCTTATCATGTATAATAGGATAAGATAAAGCAAACATTTTTCATACGTTGAAACCTTTAATTAAAAGAAAGACATTTAAACATGGTTACTATATATTTTGAAAATCAATATTGATCAGATTTTGATTCCTTTTTTTCTCGATTGATGGACATAGGATAAATAATATCTTGATTGTTTATATTAAATAGGAAACGATAGAATATTTTTCTTTTGTGTTTTATTAAATTATGTTTCACGTGAAATAAGGCTTCTAACAACTGATATGTGATACAGTGATTGATTTATTCAAATAAGCATGATTAAAAAGTTTCATTTTTTGATATGAAAGTGAACATTTTATAAAGGTTTCAGTAATGTATTCGTTTCAAAGCATATGATACCATACAAAAAAAATACAATATGTTCACATTTAACTGAAATTTCAAATTCTATTTTTAATTAATATATATGATATATTGTAATATTTTAATCATAATATATAATATTATGAAACTCATTTCAAAATTTGTCTAACTGGTCAATATTATAGAGCGTATAACTCCATTAGAAGCAATGTTCAAAATTTTTTCATGTGTAAAATATTGAAGTAAAGAGATAAGATTAGACAATATTCAAAAAGAGAAATTTCGATTATGTTGTTAGACTATGCGCTGGAATCAATTAAAAACTCTAAAATTGTTTTTCAGTTACTTTCCAATTTTTTATTAAAACAAACGATTCATTGAATTATTCTTCATTTGATTGTCTAAGACAGACATATTTCTATATTTTTACTGTGATAGTTTATTAGATACAACGACAAATGAGCTCTCAAAAATTAAGTCTGACATAAACAGGAGACTAAATAGTACAAAAAAAATAATTTTATTTGAATAAATTTCTTTTCAAACCAAAGAATGAATAGAGCTCTTGCGCGTTTGAAGTACAAATCTCTTCTTATCAAATAAAAAACTGAAAGTAGTTATTCCAATCAAGAAGTTCATATTTAACACGTTTCTTGGCTTTTATATGTAAGTATGAACACACGTCTTCTCTTGACTCGCACCCTGCTGAAGATTAGTATCGAGCTATTGAAGGTTCCTTATGTCATTTTCTAGATACAATAGTTTATCCATCTCTGATCAAAGTTCAACACGAGCAAATTCATTAATTTATGGATCTATCATAGATTTGGAAATCAATTTATATGCGAACTTGATAATGGCTGAATACTTACCAGCTTGACTTGTACAACTAAAGAAACGTGAACGTAGGAACAGTTGGATGAACAATTACCATAATTAGTGTTTTTGTTATTCATTTGATCACACGAGGTTTGTACTTCAAACAAGCAAGTGGTCTGCTCAGTGTTTTGATGTGAATGCTAATTTATTCAAATAAAATTATTCTCTTATATTGTGTAATCTTTGTTTATGTCTGGCTCAAGTGTTGAGAGCTCATAAGTTGCATTACCAGCTCATTGGTATAGGTCATAATCAATCAGATAACTTTAAAATATCAAATAGTGTTATGAAGTTTGAATTAGTGTTCGAGATAAATGCGACTGAAATTCGATTACAGACAGTCACAAATACTAAAATAGTCATATATCTTGTATCTATGTATTGATTGTATTTGGGTTTTCCACAACATAAATAATTTCATATTCTTAACTTATTGAAATAATTTATTCATTGTTCGGAATGAAAACAACTAGACATAAGTGTTTCAGGGGAAAATAGAATTTAGGAAAACTTAAAATTTTCCTAAATTCTAACTTTTTCTTGAGACACAAACATCACAAACTTTCAAAAAAACTGAAATAGTAATTAAAACTACCAAAAAACTTGATTATTCTCTACAATAAGGCAAGATATATGTGTGAATATATATAGAAGACGAATAATGATGATAAAGATGAGTTAATAGAAACAGAAATTCTGTTTATATCTTGTCTTTCGCAACATTAAGAATAAAATTTTTCAGTTTTTTAATAATTTAAGACAAAGGTTTATTCAAGTATGATAAATAACTTTGCAAGGTCTGTGCAAACTTTGAACTACATAAATGATTTCATTTCTTCATTCAATTAAAACCTAGCTTTGATTTTAGAATCTTTCTTTTAGTATTAACAATACAATTCACAGAGATGAATCAATGCTTTTTAGAAGTTTTTTTCTTTTATCTTTTTTTTTTTTTTTTTGAATTTTATATTAAAATATCATTATAAATTCTTACATTATTCAATAAATATCTTGTTATTGGAATCATTGGATTTATTCGCTTATTATTTCTTGCTTTGATTTATCACCCATAGCCAATAGATAAACATATCGTTGTTATCTGAAGTATTGTAGATAGTTTCATTTTTTTGATATTTGTCAATATGTGATAGCCAAATGTAATATCGTGAAGATTTTTTTTTTAAATGTTAACAGTGAAAACAATATGCAAAGCACACAATATTGAACAGTGAACACACATTCAAATGGTTAGAATAATAATAAGAAGATAAAAACACAACGAACAATATATGTTTGTTTTATTTCGCCCATTTTAAAACATACACAAAATACGAAAAACTACAGTGACAAATAAGAAATGTTATCCTATGAAACAGAAAACAAAACAAAAAAACGGAATAAAATTATATAAGTATTTTATTTTTTTCTTCTATGATGAATGATGACCATCGACAGTTGTTGTTCGTATATGACTATCATAAGGATTATTACGATAATCATTATAGATTTTCATTTGTCTATCGATCATTTGTTGACCACAATGTGATGCAATAATTTGCATTAATTCTGGACAATTTTGTTTTGTTGCAATATCAATAACACTTTCTTTTCTATCGTTCATCCATGTTACTTCACCTCCATTTCTTGAAAAGAAATATTTCATTTTGTTTTTTTAGATTTTCGTAAACAAGATAATACTTACTTTAGAAGAATTTTTAATGGTTCAATACCATCATATCCAAGAAAACAACATTCATGTAAAGCTGTATTACCTTTTCTGAAAAAAAAAACAAACAAACAAATATCACACAAAGATTTACTATGCGAAAAAGAAAAATCGTATTCGAGAAATTTAATAAAGTCTCACTAGGTGGTATTGAATGTAAGAAGAAAGTTTTTAATTACTATTCAATCAAACCTTGAATTTAATCATTGATTCTTTACAATGATATTCAATTTCTTAAGTCACATTAATCTGCAATTAATTGTAATCGATCTTATTATGAGAATAGTGTAGAAGTTCTGCACTAAATTTTATTGTCAATGTAGCATGACAATAACTCAACGTGGAGATTTAATAGTTTTTTTTTCTGTTAGTGAGAACAAAGTCTCTACTACCAAAATACTATGTAAACATGTTTTGAAATATCAAAATAACAGTTCCGGTAAATGATGGATGCAATCCTCTTTAGATCATTATTGACGTAAGAGCAAAACAATTGATATGCAGTACCGTATAGATAACTTTGGTGAATAATAGTATGATGGTTTGGATGTGTAAGCAAATATTTGAATGACTTTTTATATACAGTTGCTAAACGAGAAGAATTGATATTTTGACTTCTTCATGGTCTATGTTACAATTTTAATGTGATGTCAAAAGTAATGAATTTCTTGTTTGTTGAAAATCTCGATATTCTTCCTTTTGGTTTCCTATAGCATACCGAGAAAGTTCATTATATGCTGCTAGAATTAAAAAAAAACCTTCCATCTATTATGAAAGTTGGTCTTATTGTTTGTCTTTTCTAATGGTTTTTACTAGTGAAAAGTATTCACAACTAATAAGTCATTTCGAAAGAAAAGATTTTCTCTAACGATTTAAGTTAAGAAAACTTTAGGTGTCATGACCAATTAGAGTCTAGTCAGTCTTTTAGTAATGCACATTGTATAAAACAAGAGTTGTAGAGAAAAAAAGTCAAATTTTTTTAAAATAAAACTATTTCCTATAGAACTTGTGATTTTTATAACTCGAATATTTTGATTGCATTCGTTTGTTATTAACAATAAAATTTATTGAAATCTTATTACTTACGGTCCTCTTATATCTAATTTAGCTTTTCCATCTTTAACAAGTGTTTCTATACATTCATTATGACGATTACGTACAGCCAATTGAAGAGCAGTAAAACCTTCCTTATTACGTAAATTAGCATCAGCACCTTCCTTTAATAATTGTTTTACTTCTTGTAATATATCAATATGAATTGATGATCTTTTATTATCATCGCCAGTTTTTCTTTCTAATAATTTAAGTAAGGCACGATTGGGTTGCTAGAAATATCAATAAACAAGAAAAAAAGAAAGACATAATTCAAACGTACATGAAAACTATAATATTCAGTCTTACACTTTCATTACCAGCAGCACTAGCTGATTGTGGTCGTTTTCTAGCACGTTTTTTAGTTTTTTTTAATTGAGTTTTTTCTCTAGTATATTCATCTATATAATAATAATAATAATAATAATAATAATAAATAAAAAATTAGCATTATGAAATGTAAATGTATACCATCAGAATTAAATGTACTAGAAAATGTTGAACTTCGTTCACTATTCATTGCATATTGTCCATTGGTTTCATCAATATAAAAAGCAGATTGTGAAAGATTTTCTGGTTTACGAAATACAGCTTGAATTGTTACTTGATATTCATTTTCCTGTACTGTTGCATGAATCATTTTACTCATACGTGGTTCACCTATATAGATTTATTATAAAAACCAAACATAAGAATTTTATCTTTATTTCATATTAAATAACTAATAGACAAGTATGAACGAATTTTGTAGGCATAAAAATCGATCTCTTACACTAGAATTCTTTATATTCGGAATATCAGCAATGATCATATAAGGTACATAAAATTGATTTTACAGAATACTATTTTGATCTGTTTTGTATTTCAATTCAAATCTATCAAAGCCAAAATGCGAAACAGTTTCAATGGCTCACTATGGAACCTATCAGGTGTGAAATCTCTTTTCGACCGAGACGATATTTATTTGATGAGTATTAGAGAGCAATAGAAAAGTATAGAATGATTTGGTTTTCTGAACGTTCATAGTTAGTTAATCCTATTGAAGAAGCATACTTTGAATTTATTTTTTGAAAGAGAGAAAACATCTGATTTTCATTAACTGCTTCTGTCTCTAATCAGTTGTCTTTACTTTAGCACCATAGGTTGTATGATTATTTCTTTAAACAAAAGTCTACTGATCACCTTTTATGAAGTTATTTTGTAAACAACGAATAAATAATAGAACTTAACAACTCTTTAATTTTATAAATATACGTTATTTATTACCAATTAATGATCGAAAATCAGGTCGATTAACAGCATATGCTTTTAAATGTGCACATATATGATCCATTTGTTGTCTCCAATATCCTTTTCCAGGACTAACAGCTGTTAATATAGGTCTACGTTCTTTAAATTCTCTATCAGCTTGTAATTGTTTATTTTGTGCAATTAAAAGATCAATTTCTTTTGCACTTGGATAATAAATTCCATGTGTTTGTGTTGCAATTTCACTTTTTGTTATTAAATAAGGTTGACGATAATGACTAAATGTTGCATTAGCATTCAACCATGTTGTACCAGTTGCAGGACGTGTTAAAGTCTATTTAAAAGAAAAAAAATTCTTTTCTTTATCTAAAAACAAAAACAAAACTTCTTTTCTTTTTTAAAACTTACACCAGCAATCATTGATGATGCTGAAATATTTAAATCATTTCTAAGACGTGCATCAATAACACGTAATGGTGGTTCAATAATACAACCACATGCTAAACAAAATTTTGCATATGGATCATTTTCTGAACGACATTTTGTACATTGTATTGGTATAGAAGATTTTTCTGGTTGTGCACCACACCAATCACAATAACGTGCATCAGCATTATTTAAACGAAAACATTTTGAACATGTCATCATTGTACCTGTTGGTTTAGGTGCTAATGGTACTGAAACTGTTGCTTGAACTTGCTATAAAAAAACAAAAAAAAACTAAACAGTACGAAGAAAACAAAAAAGAAATTTACAGGTGATGTACTTGGCATTAATTTATTTTCACATATAATACATGTACGTAAATGTATTGGATTTGATGCTTTACATTGTGGACATAAAATTTTTGTCTTAGACAAAGAAAAACAAAATTTTTATTTTTTTTTTATTAAATGAATAAAACAAAAATGATTAAACCTGATTTTGAACATTAACGCGATGTTGATATTCAGGTGTAAGTGGTGTTTCACAAACAACACATATATCAGAATTAAATGGAACTGTTGATTTACAATTAGCACATGTACCAAGCTACAGATTAAGAAATATTAGATATATATTTGATTATATTTTGAATTTATTACCGAATGAGAATCTGATTGATTTAATCGAAGTTGAGTTTGCGTAAGACTTTGCCATGGAAGACCACATTCACTACAAAATCGTGCATTTAAATCACCTGTTCGTGGTGCAAAACAATGAGCACATCTGAATATCAAAAAAAAAAAAAAATTAAATGAAATTTGTTTGTTTGCAACTTTTACAAACCGTAGAAAATCGATTTGTTTTTGTAGACGACCTGCTTGTGCTTGAGGATCTGGATATGTATAACGAGGTGGTTTTTCTTGTACAAATACTTCATTTGTTGAACGATGCATTGATTCTAATTTAAAGATTTTAATTAGAAAAATTGAGAAGATTTTGGTGTTTTTTTTCGTATACCTGATAATTTTTGTTGCATTTGTTGATTTTCATCTTGAATTTTTTTTATTAATTCCTATTAATAAATGACTTTTTATGATTTTACGAAATATCCCGCCTTCCTTCAAAAATCGTTCTTAAATCAGTTATATTTAAATTGCATGAAATTGTTCAGGACATGTTAGGGTTGTGTAGTGAAGAGATTAGGGCAAAATAAAAAATAGTTCATTTGACAACCTGAAATTCTTTGTGAGTCTTCATTATATTTACTTAGCTTTTTTTCGTTTGAAAAAGCATGTTAAGGTACAGGACATGATAGACTTTTTTGTTTTTTTTAATTCTTATTTTTTTAAGAGGAGAAAAGTTCAATGGCTTCAGAAGATGGCGCTCTAATTATAAAAGCAATATTAACAAAGCTTAATTCGAAAAAGGAATTCGATCATGCTGTGCATCTTGATGTGTTCTTTCAGACAAAAGAACATTAAATATATAGAATGAAGGCCCACCGAGAGTTTCGAGATGCACAATGAAAAAAAACGTTAATAGAGAAAATAGTAAAAATGATCTGAAATTTTTTGAAATAAATGAAACGGCAAAGAAAAAATCATATCGTTTATGAAAGATTGAAACTCAGACAATCCTTCCATGCATTCATTTCAATTTTCATTTTTTTGATAAAAATTGACTTTTCAACGGGAGACGGACGTCTTAAATTTAATAGTTATGTGAATATTGTTAAATTTGAAAAATGATGTTTGTAAAACGAAATATGAGAGAATGGTTTTTATTTCAATTCTTTTGTTCGTAGATGAATGATTTCTTTTTTTTTTGTTTAGTTTTAATTAGTTTATTTTGATATGAAAAGTATTTTAACATAAATAGATTTAATAATATGTATAAAATTAATGTATTAAAACTCTTGTTTTAATAAATCAAATAAGTACATATTTTTGGACTTGTATATTTTCTTTAAATCAAATCTTTCATGAAATGTTCAAATGAAAACCATTGAAAATACATCTCTTTTATTTCATGTCTTTTTTTCTTTCTTTCTATTAATAGATTTGAATGGTATGAGTCCTACATTCTTTAAAAGAAGATAGAATATTCTATTAGCTGATGATCAAACGCTCGAGCAAACATATGTAACCTTCTAGTTACATCATCCATATATTTACAGATTGAACCTTTATGTAGATAATAACCTTTACAATTTTCTTTCTGTTCTTTATGCTTTCAGTATCACAACATCATACAATGATATCATTGTAAGTGTATAAATCAAGTGGAAAAGAATAAATTATAGATTTAATCGTTTATGACAATTCATAAGCTATCTTTACTCAAAATAGAAATTCGTATAATTGATTAAAATCCTAGAAAACTGTGATTAGTACAGAAGTTCTAATCGTAAAGAAGATCGAGTATACAATTCTATTGGATTTGTATTATGATAAAGAACCGCGTATGGATATTCATGAAACTATGCGAAAGATCTTGCAAGGCTTTGAATAATTTTACAAAAATACAGATACTTTATGAGGTTTATTGAAGCTTAATACAATTGCCTATTTTTTCTTTGACGTATATATCCGATTTCAAGTTTTTATAAGAAAGTAAATAATTTTCTTTTGTTATCTTTATAAAAACTCCTTAACGGCGAAGTGTTAAAAATCTGATTGAAAAAAAAAATTTTTCATTCTTCTAAATCGTTCAAGTTCATATTAACTTTCTAATCATTTATATATTATTATATATTACAAATTTTACATGATGAGATAATAATATTTACTTTGTTTTTTTCTTTTTATTACAATATATAATATATCTATCGTATTTGATAAAATGAATAAAAGAACTGATTGTTGACATTCTACAAGGGTCTATCATGCTTATAAACAGTTAAATACGTATTAAATTGATATCTCTTTGTTTTAAATAAAGCGAATTTTTTGCATGATAAAACAAAATGTCATTTACTAACTTACAAAAAAAAAATATTACCTTTCGTTCTTGTTGTAATTCATAAACAAATCTATTTTCATTTTCATCTGTTGGTGAATGATCTGATTCAACAACTTGTACATCAAATTTTTTTGTTACAACAACACTCTCACGAATACCATCTCTAAATAAATAAATAAACATTAAAACATAAAAATTATTTTATATGATTATGTTATTTACTTTGATACAGCTATTGCTTTAATTGTTACTTTTCCTGGTGTAGCAATATTTTTTGGAATATAAAATGCTTTTTTATATTGTATAGTTGAACGTCGTGTAGCTAAAGCAGTAAATGGATCTGGTTTTGAACCATCTAATGTATAATAAATATCAACATCTTTTGTTTCACTTGAAATTTCAATTAATGTATTTGTATCAATAGTAAATTTTTGTGTGTGTCCATATTGAACAGTACGTAATGGAATAATAGAGGGAGCTGATATTGAGCCAGCCGTCATTTTTGTTTTTTAGAAAAATGATTTTTTAGATTTGAAAAAGAATATTGAATGAAACCATTTCTAACGTTCATTTATTGATGGTTGCTAAGCAATGACAAACTTATATGAGATTGGTAGATTTATTTAACCAATCAATAGTATGATTATTTCGTAAGGTAATCAATCCTAATGCTAACTAAAAAAACTCAGAACATTTTCTTTTCTTAGTACATTTGCTAATCAGAATATTTATATTCTTTGAGATATATCATATCAATTTTAGCCTAGAGAATTTCGTTAATCTGTAGAAATACTATGAAAAATAATAAAATTGTTTTTCTTTTATAAATAAATTAGAAGTTATAGGAAAATTTTTGTTTTTGTCTTTTAGAATAATATAGATGAGCGATGATGCACTTTTCGACGTCTTTGAACAAGACGAACCCAGTGCTATTGTTGAAGTAACAGAAACTACATTAAGTATTCAACAGACAACTACAACAATCATGTAAGATAACAAAAAAAATTATTGAAATAGTTTGTCATTTAAAAAAAAATAATCTATTTCTCTATCAAAGTATAAAATATATAGTTTCTCTATAAATCATTGCTTTAGAAATTTTGAAAATCAAATTTTTCTAATTATAATATGTGAAAACTATGGACATTGTTTTGTTTTTTTGAGAAAGAGTTTTCACACCAACATTGAATGAAATTTATATAACTCTTGAAATTCTTAATGTTAAAATTATTTATTAAAATAATATATGCTGCAAGTTTACTTATTCTATTAGTGGAAAGCGTTGGGTTTATATATTTGAAAATTAGAATTTTCCATGCCGACTAGAAATTTTAACTTGAATATAACATTGTCAATTAATTGATTATCATAATTTTACAAAACAAAGAAAAATGAAAATGTTTTTCTTTTAATTAAGAAACTTTCTCTAAAAATATTTTATTTAAGAAATGACAATAACACAAATACAAATTCGAAAGATAAACGTATCTTAGAAGAAGATGATGATGATGATGATAATCAAACAGATTTTAATTCCAAACGTTCTCGAACTAATCAATCTATGGATACAGGAACTGGCAGGTAATTTAAAATCGAAAAAAAATAAAAACTTTTTCGATTAAATTCAATGTTAATTTTAATATAATTTTAGTTTTTTTGATAATGTTTCACGAATGAAACTTCATACAGTTGAAACAATTGAATCATGTTTACATGAAGTTTGTTTTTTATTTTGTTTATAATTTTCTATTTCAACATTTTTTTTTGTTTTATCAGGTTGTTCTACCACCAAATTTTGAATATGTTCCATTAAAACCTCTAGTTGGTCCACCAGCTAAAGAATATAAATTTAATCTTGATCCATTTCAACGTGAAGCTATATCATGTTTACAAAATAATCAATCTGTACTTGTTTCAGCTCATACATCAGCTGGTAAAACAGTTGTAGCTGAGTATGTATTAATATAGTTGTCTATCGTTTTTATTTTCGAGGAAGCTACCGTTATTGATTAATTGCATCAAGAAAAATTCATCGGTTTAACTCTTTCATTGAAAATAGCTATTGAAAGAAAACTACAAGTTTTCATAAAGTTTGATCAAAGATTTTCAAGGTTGAAGAAGCAGTTTCTCGAAAACGTTTTTTTTTGTTTTGATCAATTATCGTTTAACAGTTCGTCCTCTGACGAAAGACTTAAATCTACGAATTTTCTGTTTCATCATAGTGGCGTAATCAGGGGGTGACCACCAAAGCTTTGAGCCCCACCACAGACTTAGAGCTCGACCAGCTGAGCTCCTCCACCGTTAAAATCCTGGTTTCGTCACTATTACATCAGTAATTTCTCTTCTCTATTTTGAATTAATTAATTTTTGTTAAAATTAGATATGCTGTTGCAATGGCATTACGTGAGAAACAACGTGTTATATATACAACACCTATAAAAGCATTAAGTAATCAGAAATATCGTGAATTACATGAAGAATTTAAAGATGTTGGTCTTATGACTGGTGATGTTACAATTAATCCATCAGCATCATGTCTTATTATGACAACAGAAGTAAAGATTTAATTTTTTTTTCGAAAATCATAAAAACAAAGAAATTCTTGTTTTTTTTTTTTAAGATTCTTAGATCAATGCTTTATCGTGGTTCAGAAATAACTCGAGAAGTAGCTTGGGTTATTTTTGATGAAATTCATTATCTTCGTGATAAAGGTATAGAAAAATAAAGATAGAAAAAAAATTTATTGTATTTTTATTTTTTTTTGTTATTAAATTTTCAAGAACGAGGTGTTATATGGGAAGAAACAATTATTTTATTACCTGATAATGTTCATTATGTATTTTTGTCGGCAACTATTCCAAATGCAAAACAATTTGCAGAATGGATTTCATTTCTTCATAATCAAGTAAGAAAAATATTTCAATTTAATATGATTACTACAAAAAAGAAAATCAAAGTATTAGAAATGAAAAAAGAAAAAAATAACTTTAAAAATTAGTTTTAGAATTAAAGAAAACTATATAGAAATGTTAAATTTGTTTATGTTTTTTTTTAGCCTTGTCATGTTGTTTATACTGATGTTCGACCAGTTCCTCTACATCATTATATATATCCAGCTGGTGCCGATGGTCTTCATTTAGTTGTTGATGAAACAGTACTTTTATTTCAATTATTTTTATATCTTTAATTTTATATGTATTTTTGTCTTGTTAGGGAAAATTTCGTGAGGATAATTTTAGTGCAGCTATGGCAACATTACGTGATGTTGGTGATGCAGCAAAAGGTGATAAACGTGGACGACGAGGTGGTTTTAAAGGTAACAAATTCTTCTTTTTTTTTCAAGTAAATTTAATAAATATTTTTCTTTTTTTTTTGTTATATTTAGCTGAAACAAATGTTTTTAAAATTGTTAAAATGATAATGGAACGAAATTTAGCTCCAGTTATTGTTTTTAGTTTTAGTAAAAAAGATTGTGAATCTTATGCATGTGCTATAGCTAAACTTGATTTTAATTCTGGTTAGTTGAAAAAAAAAAACAAAGAAATTTATTTTTCATACTTGAAATTTTATTTTAAATAGATGATGAAAAACGACTTGTTGAAGAAGTTTTTACTAATGCAATTGATTTATTATCTGATGAAGATAAAAAATTACCACAAATAAATACTGTATTACCATTATTAAAAAAAGGTGTCGGAATACATCATTCAGGTTTATTACCAATAATTAAAGAAACAATTGAAATACTTTTTGGTGAAGGTCTTATTAAAGCATTATTTGCAACTGAAACATTTAGTATGGGTTTAAATATGCCAGCTCGTACAGTATTATTTACAGCTACAAGAAAATTTGATGGAAAAGAATTACGATGGGTAAAATAGAAGAAAACACATAAAAACTATTAATACAATTCCTATGAGATTAAAATATGTGATACAATGTAACTGTTGTACTTAATTATAGAGAGATTATTTTATTATTATATCTATTTTGGGAGATATTTCTTCATATCATTCGTTTACTTAATTCTTTGAAAATGCAATAGGGAATGTGTTCATTTATTAAAGAGAGATGTTATTGATATACGATCTTTGATTGTATATTAATAACATCTGTGGAAAGAAGGAAGATCCAAATTTCTATTCTTATATTTTAATATTTCTTTTGAATAGTGTTTCACTAAAGATGTTTTATAATAATATAGTAGGAAATAAAAGTCTTTGCGTCTGATTAATTCAATATAATGAATTCAAATTTTTTAGGAACTACAAATTTCAAAAACAAATCTTGATTTTTTGATAAAAAAACAGTGCAACATTTTTTAAGATTATAATGCTTAGAGAAAAAGAAAACAAACAGGCGCAGTACATAATAACTGTTTTTGTAACTAATTAGTGAGGTACATATACACAAGTTTTCAGACCTCTACCACATAAAAATGACTGATTGATTGAAAACGTTTTTTTTTTGTTTACAATTGTAAATTTTTATTTAATTAAGATAACGTCTGGTGAATATATTCAAATGAGTGGTCGAGCTGGTCGTCGTGGAAAAGATGATCGTGGTATTGTTGTTTTAATTATTGATGAAAGAATGAGTCCAACAACAGCAAAAGAAATTGTTAAAGTATGAAAAGAATTTTGATTTGTTTTTTATTTTTAATATTTGTTATCTTTAGGGAAAAGCTGATCCATTGAATAGTTCATTTAAATTAACATACAATATGGTATTAAATTTATTACGTGTTGAAGGTATAAATCCAGAATTTATGCTTGAAAGATCATTTTATCAATTTCAACATTATTCAACTATACCAGCACTTATTGATAGTAAGAATTTTAGTTTTGTCTGTTTTATTTTTTATTTTTTTGATTTCAAATGATTATATTTTTAGAGTTAAAAAATTGTGAACAACAATATGAATCAATTAAAATTGAAAATGAAGAAGAAGTTGCTCGTTATTATAAATTAAAAAAGAAACTTGAACTTGTACAAGAACAAATGTCAACTATGATAAATGAACCGAAATATTTATTACCATTTCTTCAACCAGGTCGACTTGTTACTGTAAGTTATTTAAAACCATACAATCAAATTTGATACTTTTAGTTTCCAAGAAAGTATATCAATCAAAATGATATCCAAAGTCACTTTTTTGATAATCATTAATTAAGTTAATTATAAGAAAAGTTCAAATGAGTAGAAAATATCATTAATCTAAGATTTAAATTGTTGATAGTTCAGAAATTATTACTCTTTGTACGTTATACTATTTGTAAGTCAATCAACAAAAAAAAAGATTTCTAAGCACAATTGTTCATGATCTTACGAGGAAACATTTCCAAGTGATTCGCTCTGTTTTGATTCATTCGTAAGTCATTCGATAGAGTAGATTGAAATAAGAAATAGCCTAAAAGGATTCATGCCCATGGCCTAGGAGTGAGGAATTATGGCCGTTTTACTGTGAGCCAGGCATTACGGACAAAACCAAAATGCAAAATTTCGAGCTGAGATTCTATATATAGATAGATTTAATAGTCATTATATTGTCCTGAAAGTTTCAACGAAAACGAACATGTCTTTTTCGAGTTATTCAACTTTTTAAAAAAAGCTGTTTACCATAGAAGGACACAATAATCCAGTTTAGTTGGAAATTGAATATCTCGAAAAAGACATGTTCGTTTTCGTTGAAACTTTCAGGACAATATAATGACTATTAAATCTATCTATATATAGAATTTCAGCTCGAAATTTTTCATTTTGGTTTTTTCCATAATGCCTAGCTCACAGTAAAAATTTCAGTAAAACGGCCATAACTCCTTACTACTAGGCCATGGGCACGAATCCTTTTAGGCTATTTCTTATTTCAATCTACTCTATCGAATGACTTACGAATGAATCAAAACAGAGCAAATCACTTGGAAATGTTTCCTCGTTAGAGGAGATTAATTAATAAACTTGTTATTAGACATTGTTTGTCTATGTTCACTAAGAAACGTCAATTGAAAAGCAAAGCAACACAATCTGAATTTAGTTGATGCTAACAAATAGTACAAAAGGTTTGCATTAATTTTGCTTTCAGTATAACATGAGAACAACATTCGTACTATTAAACTATGCAAAAGAATTTTTTTTTGTAAATGCTTACTTAAGGCTAAAAATTTTAAGACGATGTTCGATTGGAAAACTTCTTTGCATACTTTCAACAATTTAAAAGAAAACTTTTATCTACTAAGAAATTGTTCGGTTCAAAATCAAATTTTTTGTTTTTTTTTTGTAACTATCTTTGCTAGTCAAAGATGTGCACAACTAATCATAGACAAAATACATTTGTTAAAACAAAATATTAGGCATAACGAGAAAATTATGATTGAAAGTTGTAAAAGAAAAAAATCAAATTTTTAATAAAACAATATCCAATGAAATTAATGGTCTTATAACTCGAATATTTTGATATTACTAGAAATTAGATTGATAAAATTCAAACATCTCTTTAAAATTTTTCAACGAAATATTTTTACATAATTTGATAGTACTAACTAATAAGAAAATAATTGAGTCTTCACGACAAGTTGTTGTCACACTATACCAAAAAAAAAAAATTAATGAAGAGCTTGTGTACTATACATTATAATTATTCTGCTAGTCTGTGATTACGAGTTCATATAATTGTATAAGTCAAAGATCATAGTTAACGTTTCTAGATTGTACGTGCCTCCAGGATATGACGGCAAATTTTCTGTCGGAACAAATCATTTCCGATGATTTCTATGAAGAAATATTCTTTGTTAAAAATTTCCCGAAGACTTTCAGACTATTGCTTCCTATTCCGGTACAAATCGAGCGAACTATCTAATATAATTATATAAATAAATGAAAATCATAAGAACATATCATCATGTATTAGAAAATAAAATTGTTTTGTTTAGGTCAAATATGGTGATCTGAATTTTGATTGGTGTGTTGTACTTAATTTTCATAAAAAAGCCGGTGAAAAAGTATTTATATTTAATTTTTTTTCTATATCATATATGTATATATATACTGTTATTCTATTTAGCCAACTTATACAATCGATGTTTTAGCACATTTAACATCCGATAGTGTTGTACAAAAATCTACATCTGATTTACAACCATGTCCTCTATCAGAAAAAGGTGAAATGAAAGTAAGTTTCAATATTCTTGTTGTCTGTTTTTTTTTATTTATATTTTTTAATAAATAAAACTTTTGTTTCAACAAAAAAAAAAAAAGGCAATACCAATTCAACATACATTAATTCGTGATATAAGTGCAATACGTGTTTATTTACCAGATGATTTACGAACAAAAGACGCTCGTCAAAGTGTATTAAAATCAGTTCAAGAAATAAAACGACGTCATCCACTTGGTTTACCATTACTTGATCCAATTAAAGATATGGATATAAAATCAAATGAAATGTTATCATGTGTTAAACAATATTCAACATTACAAACACGAATTAATGAACATCCATTAACAAAAACAAATGAATTAAAATATCTTTATGAACAATATGAACGTAAAGCTAATCTTGAACGACAAGTTTTAGAAGCTAAAAATGATTTAAAAAAAGCACAATCATTATTACAAATTGGAGATTTAAAAAAATATAAACGTGTTTTACGTCGTTTAGGTTATTGTAATTCAACTGATATTATTGATTTAAAAGGTCGTGTTGCATGTGAAATTGATACGGGTGATGAACTTGTTACAACTGAACTTTTATTTAATGGAGTTTTTAATGATTTAACTGTTAGTCAAGCATGTGCTTTACTTAGTTGTTTTGTTTTTCAAGAAAAAGGAAATGAAATGCCAAAATTACCACAAGAATTATCCGGACCATTAAGACTTATGCAGGTAGACATAATATATATATATATAAAATATTTTTTAATATTATCATATCTATACTCAATTCTCTTATATCAATCTATTAAAAACGTTTTCCTTCTAATAGTTAAAGAAAGCTAATTAGTTCACATTAGTATCTTGCACGAATATGACTTTCCGTAATCGGATTTGAACTAGAGCTAATTGACATCTGGCAGATAGTTTTATAGTCATAGTATAATTTTTAAATTTTATTTTATATAAGAAAATATACTATTAAATTTCTTGCATAAACAATAACAAATAAAAGAGATTATCTAAAAATATTCATGACAAAGCAAGTAATTTAGGGTACATTTGATGTCTTTGCTTCTAAAAATTCAATCAATATCGTTTAGGAGAAAATTTCTTTAGCTGTCCCCTTACGATATTAATGATTTCTCATCTATAGATATTACATAGTGTTCTAATAGAAACTCTAAAGAAATTTGGATTCCTATTGATGTTTAACTAAATTATGGAACTTTTTTCTGGAGATTTCAAGTTTTCGAAAAACTCATCTTTTCGAATATTAATGTGAAAATTTATGCATACAGAGAACTCAAATAAACTAACTTCTATTAAAAGAAAACAATCAGAAGTTTTGAACAAAGCCTCTTCGAGATGTGCAGCTCACTACTAATGCATATTGTTTACACTATCTATTGAAAGTCTCACTTCACGAAGAAACTTTATTTAAAACTTCGGAATTTATTTTATGATAGCTAGTCTAGTTGAATTTTCTCTATACATAAATTTTTAGATCAAATTTCGAAAATATAAAGTTTCTGAAAATGTTAGATCTTCCGAAAAGAATTTAATAGCTTGGTTAAATCTCAATAAGAACTGAGTTTTTTATTACAGCATTACGTAGTGTCTACAGACAACAAAGTGTCTTGAGCAGCTGAAAAGATTCTTTCATAAGTATTCATTTGCTTGATGCTGAAAGGAAATACATTGTTAATGTAAAACATCATAATTGTGGATACATACATGAATGCTTTTGCAATCATGATAATACATGTGTTCATCTTTTTGATAATTCACTTTTTTCACTTCATCAATATTGATTTCCATTTCTGTCACATGTTTTCAAATACAATAAAATGCTCAAATTAGTTTTCACTCTTATGCTTTTATGTAAAAAACAGTTTCAAAAAAGTAAAAATATTTTGAAATCTTGAGATCTTATTAATTGTCGGTTTGTATCTGGACAGGATATCATATCTGAACTGATTCGGACCTATGATTTAGACCAAATATCAAACCGAATTGCACAATACTAATTTTAATAGAGACCTCAAACTATTAGTATGCTCATACTATAGTAGTAGTAGTAGTATTCTTCTTTTGATGTGTTGTTCCTTATGAAACTATAGAACGTTGCTTAAAACAAGTATTTGATGTTAATGGAATGAATTTATAATTTTTGCTTAACTATGTGAGAAGAATTTTTTCATACGAATAATTTTATATATAGACTTTTTTTTTGTTTTCTTATTATTCAAAGAATCCATTAAAACATCTTTTTTTTATGTAGTTTTCTTTTAACACATAAGCATTTTCCATTTCGTGACAATGTTTGCTTGACAGTATTTATAGATTAATAGAATATTCTAAATACTCTGAACTAAATATTCCTTATAACGAATATTTTCTTCATGCTATGGAGTTTACGAAACAGTTCTATTATATAGAGTAATACTATCCGTAACGATATCAGTTAGCAGGACAAAGTTTTGAAAAAAAATTTGTGTTTAAAAAAATAATGACCTTTACAAGGTTTATTTGTTCTAGTGTTTGACAGTGATTATTTTTTTTTCTTTTGGTGCATTCTATAATTTAGTAAATAAGACGTTGTTGGGAAAGAATTGGTTTTTTCTTTTTAAATAATATTTGCTTTTATAGCAATTATTGAAATGTTTCTTTGAAGAAATATATTCAATCTGTAAACATTATTTGTACTGTTGTTGTAAGATTTCAATTAATTTTCTCTTAGTTTATATTCTATGCAAATTGAAAAAATGCTAAGAACTTTTTAATATTATCTAAATATATTCAAGACAAAATATTTGAATGACATTTTCTTTCTTATACTGATAAACATTTCTATTTTTGTATATATTTATTTCATACTCTATCTTATAAGAATAATGTCTATCAGACATTGGTAAACTTTTGATATTTATTAATTTAAAGGTTGCCATTTATGATTTAATTTGTTTGTATTATTCTATCGTGATTGATTTTTCTTTTTTTTTCTCAATTAATTTCTTATATTTAGGAAACTGCTCGTCGAGTAGCTCGAGTATCGATTGAAAGTAAAATTGATATGGATGAAGAACGTTATGTCGATGGATTTAAACCATATATGATGGATGTTGTTAAAGCTTGGGTTGATGGACAAAGTTTTGCTAGTATATGTCAAATGACATCAATTTATGAAGGTAATTATCAATAGAAAGAAAAACATAACGAAAATTATAGTTTCTCTTGTGTTTTGTTTTTTTTATTCTTTAGGATCAATTATACGTTGTATACGACGACTAGAAGAATTACTTCGACAAATGTGTTGTGCTGCTAAAGCTATTGGTAATAGTGAACTTGAAGTTAAATTTACTGAAGGTAGAATTTAATAAAGAAAAAAAATTAAAAAAAAAAAACGAATTTTTTTTTTTCATAGGTACACAAAAAATAAAACGTGATATCATTTTTGCAGCATCGTTATATTTATAAATTTTGTATTGATTTCATCTCATGAAATATCTCTTGTCTTTTGTTTTTTCTTTTTCTTTTTTTTTGTGTTTAATTGTTATTTGTTAACAAAAGAAAGAAAAAACAAATAAACTTAAAATTTGAAGATTTGCTTTAGCAAAAGAATCAAAGAAAAAAATTAATCATTTTCTTGAATTATTAAATTATAATCGATTATCATTGAAAAAATTAGCATAGATTTTTATAAATAATAGCTTCTTTTTTTTTTTTTTATTCGTAATTGATATAGACATTTATTTAAATTAATACTTCAGTTCTAAGAATTGATGTTCTTATTATGCATAAGAAAATCTGATAAAATTAGAAAATAGATCGTAATGACTTTATGTAGTACATCCAAAACGGAAATTGAAGATGCATAAATAAATAATTTGATTATGGAAATTTCATGTCCTTCGCTAAGAAAAAAAAAGCACAATCGTATTCTAGGGATATATCGAAAAATGTTTATTTTCTTTCTTTTTTTCTTACCTTGACAAAGTCTTATATTTTTAAGTAAATCAATGATCAATTATATTTCATATTTTTAAAAATTCTTCTTTTAAAAAAAAAAAAAAAAAAAAACTTGAATTGCCAATAAAAATGAATCAAAAAAAGAAACATAAAAGAATTATTCTCGTTTCATTGACTTTATTTTTATTACTAATCGACAATAATATAGTTCATATGTTTGAATATTAAGAAATTAAATTAGTTAATTAAAATTATCTATTCTTTTTTTCTTTAATGTCTTTTCAAATTATTGATATTTTTTTTTTTTTTTTTTGTTAAATTGACAACTATCAAAAACCCACGTAAAAAAACATTTTTGTTACAGTGAAATTGAATCTAAACATAATATTTTTTTTTTATTATCAATTACTATATCATATGATTCATGATAATATAAAATAAAACATAAGTAATCGTTCACCATCTGTTTCTTTATATTGACAAATAATATATAACTTGTATGGGCGGAGTATTTATTTGTAGAAAGACAAAGAAAAAACCTCACTATTGTTATCATATGCAAATCATATGAATGACTTTTTTTTGTTTTGTCTTTTCAATAAACTGGCACGCACATTTGACATTAATTAAAGAGATTTAAACCTATGCGTATTTTGTCATGTGACGATATAAAATCAAGATTAGATAGTTCTTTGTTAGTCAAAGATTTTCATGATGATGATATTTTGAATGAATACTTTTAGAAATACAGATTAGTATTACAAAACAACATTGTCATCAGTCAGTCATTTGTCCTTGCCTCATCATCGTAAACACATACAAACATGCTAAACAAATAGACTTAGTCGTCAGCCAACTAGCCTCTTCACCCAATAATAGTGCATGTCTATTTATTAAGTGAGTCTTAGTAGTTGTGTCGGCGCAGCATGAAGCAGTATCGATCTGCTATAGAAAACGGATAGATAGGAAAAAACAAGAAGCGTAATTCGATCAGCTCGTCATATGCATTCAGAACTCTTTTTTTTTTTTTTTTATTCAACCAGTTGTCGCAAGATAAGGAACAGAATGAGGAAAAAAAGAAGAATTGTTAATTGTCAACGAGATAGATAGGGAATTTTTGTTTTTTCTTTTCAATTTTTATATTAACTCTATAGCATAATTTTTCTTTGCTTTTGTCTTTTAATCCTTTAAAATAAGTAAGGTTATTATTGTACCATAATATGTACTCAAATGATATTCTATATTTAATCATTAAAAAAAAACAGAAAAAAAAAGTATATAAATGATGTTTATAATGTCTTCTGGCCTATATTATTTGTCATATCTCGTTATCGTAACTGGATGTTTATTGGAATTTTGTCGAGCGACAACAGATCTTCCATCTCATTATGTTTCTATTCGGTGATCAAAACAATAATAATCTAATTTGATGTCAAACTAGTGAATTCGTTTACCGCTCGATCGGGCAAAATCTGGTTAATGTTAACTATTCTATTGATAAGAAAATAAAACTTTTTATATTTCTCTTACAAATGTATAGTTTCGCTTGTTCGGGTGTTTTGTTTTTCTTTCTTCTCTCTCTTTCTTATGACAGATATTCATCTGATTCTTGTTATCAATAGTAAATTATTGTTATTATTATTATTATTTCTTTTTTTTATTATTCGTACAAATCAAAACATTTTTAGATCACACAGAAAAAATAAAAATCCGTGACCTTTTTATTCTCGTTGTTATAATAAGGAAGTCGATATAAGTATGGGGGGGAAAAGCTGCTATTTCAATAGTAAAAAGTAACGATAGAAATAAGGAAAGAAAAAAATACAAGAAAGAGATCAAATACATTTTATTGTGGTAAAGTCGTTAGGAACATCGAGAAGAGAGAAGAAAAAAAACTACCACAATGTCGCTTGTAAACGACCACCAGAATAGAAATTGAAATATAGAGAAAAAGAGAGGAATTGTGTTGAGTCGTCATTAAATTGTTTTTCCTTCAAATTTTTCTTTTTGTCGGCTGCTTCATCGGTTTCGGTCTTATAACTGACAAAGTGTAATGCTTTGTCTTTTTTCTTTTCTCGTTCTTCGATACTCCTTCTTTTCTCTCTTCTTTTAGTGCCTTTCTCTCTCGACATCGTCCTTTTGTCAGTTAAAGCTCGTCATCAAATTGCGTGAACAATCGTCTTTTGTATTAGAAAGCAACAACGCGTGTGTGTCAGAACATATTGTAGTCGTTTGTGTTGTTGTTGTTGTTGTTGTTGTATTACTTTTCACATCTTTCTTTTTTTGTTTCTTCCTTTTTCTTTCGTACGATATATGCATACACATCATCATCATCACTACCGGGTAAGGTGATCTCTTCTTTTCTTATATGCATACCTAATTATTCAATGACAGCACATCATCGCCGAGTTGACAATAATGATGAAGACTATTCAATGAAATTTCAAGAAAAACGGAAAAGAAATTCAAGTTTTTTTTTTCCTCCCTTTCGTTCTTGTGAGATGGTGTGACTTCCATTGACATCTTATTAAAATCGTTCAACACATATATCCATCGTTCTGTCATCATTATTGTCCTGCTGTGTTCATCCATTCACATAGTCTCATCATTTTTATCATTGAGTGTTTGCGCTTTTTACTACGTCTATTTTACATTCATTTTTTTTCTCTCTATCTTCATCTTCTTTTTCTAGTTTTTTTTTACTTGTTTTTTTTCTAGTATTCGCACATATTAAATGATGGCACCACTCAATAGTTCAGTCGTATTTAAATTAAAATATTTATTGTAAATTATTATATCGTTATCTTCTTATTCAATATTATTAATTTATATCAATTAGATATATCTTGACATATATATTCCTTCAATTTAATCGTTCCAAAAAAAAAAAAAAACTTAGTTTCTTTTATATATTGTATGAACATCAATTAAAAACCAAGTAATGGGTAATGCAAATTCGGGAAAAAAAGGCGATCAAATTGAAAATGGTAAGAAGCAAATTTGCACACAAATAGTTATTTAGTCTCATGAGATTCATAGATGCGTTCAAAAAAAAAGCAAAATGATGATAGATGATTGAATAGATAGATAGATATTTTTATTTGATGAGTTTTTTTTTTTTTTGTCATAGATATCTAAAGATATGAAGACATCACTATAATATTTGTAATGTTTTAAAAAAAAAACATTTCGATCACCACATATGTGTGAATCTTATATCATAACAATGAAGTATATGATTGATTTTTGGTTTTTTCTTTTTGATTAACATCTGGATATGTTTATGATATAAAAAATATGTTAATGATGAAATTTCTAATTGATAAATAAAGTCAAATTTAAATAATATCATAAAAAAAAATGTATCACTATGTATCGTTTTATCATTGAATTGTTTTTTTGTCTCTTATAAAAGTAAATTTTCTATTTTTTTCATCGGTGTTTTTTTATCGACGAAACTAATATCCGGTAGTAAGCAAGAGAAAATTGTTTCCTCCTTGATTTTAAGATATTATTTGATTTCAATAAAATCAATTTAAGAAAATGAGAGAAACTACTAAATAATAGACTTGAATGAAGCAATTAGTTGTCTAGTCTCAAGTATCATATATACAGGGCTGGCCCGAGTCAGCAAACATTGGGGAGTTGTCGCGATTTTTTTGGGGGTTGTTCCGGATTTTGCAATGCGAATAAAACTTTTTTCTAGCACTATTCAAGAAAAAAAAATCGTTTTCGCTGGGGGAAAAACGAAGATTTTCGATTATTGGGGGGGTTGTCACAACCCCAAAACCCCCTATCGGGCCAGCCCTGCATATATATAACTTTGAAAGATTTGATTGATTAATTTATTTAGTTATATCAAAGTTTGTTTATTTAAAAGAAAATATAATAGTTTTATAAAAAAGAATAAATTGCCTTTTTCAAAAAAAAAAGAAAAAAGATATCTGATAGGTTTGAATGATAAATCAATTTTATTTTAAGAAAAGAAATTTGTACTTTTCTTTTTGATAAAAATAAATTTGCAGATTTAGTTTATATCATTTCTTTTTTTATAACAAAAAAAGAAAACTAAATTACTTTAATATAAAACTACACTAAAAGATATTGTTCTAATGTAATATTTAAGGATAAAAGAAAATATAATTATAGATGGTTAATTTGGTAATATCATAATACCTGACTTTTTCTTTTTTTCTTCTTTAAGTCAATATGATCTCTATCTTTTCTTTCTATTTTATTTTTGTTTTTGTGGTATTGTAACTATATATTTATCTAAGAATAAATTTCGACGCATTACCTATCTCATTTATTTTTTTTTCTTCGACTTCTGGAAATATTCTTCCGTTTCAAACTTGTCAGATTCATATATTAGAGATCTTCTCGGAAGAAGAAAAAAAAAGAAAACTCATGTTACTAATTATTCTTATTTGACAGTGAAAAAATATAACTGATTTTAATAAGGAAATACTTAATCGATTATATTATCAAAATAATACATGTTTATAAAATAAAAATAATATAATGAATATGTGCTATAGATGAAATAGAAATAGTTATTCAACACTAATCGAGTAAACAAAAAAAGAAATGCATTAAATATCAACGAATAAATCATATTTGTTAACTATATAACACTTGAAAATTATAATCGATTATTATATTTATAAGTTTCCGTCAATTATTTATTATTTATGTTTAAAAGAAATGAATTTCCTTATTAAAGTATTAAGTAGTCTTAAAATTTTGATATATTTGTAATTCTTCAATACATTTCAATAGACTAAAATAAAGATACATAATCTATCAGCTCTTTTTTTATGACTTTGTAAACAGATCAACTGCATGAGAATTCTCCTACGTAAAAACAAATAAATGTAATACTAAAATTAATCTTTTGTAAAATAAATAGCATATCATTGGTTATTTTTAGCGTATTCACATTATACTTGTTAATATATAAAAATAAAATTTCATAAAAGCTACTTTATTCAAATAGTTTCTTTTTTTTTTAAATGTCATGTTTTCTCTTGGCTCAATTTTCTTTATAATAGAAATTAAGATAAGTTTTGTCATTAAAGTGAAGGACTTACAAATACTTTTACAAAGGGCTGATCCAATCTAGAGTTATTCTAAGTAGACGAAAATTTTTTGAAAGACACATTTAAACATTCTGATTACTCTTTCGGTTTGAGCGCTTTCATGACCATTCACAACATTCTAAAACTAGCCACTTGCATCTTACAGGCTGAATGAAAATGTTTTAAAAGGCAACTATTTCATCAGAATAACGTCCCAACAGGTTTTTTTCACAGTATTTTTGACATATATAGGTCATACATTAATAAGTCATTTTTACTCGTAAAACACATTAAAATACTGTGGAAGAAAAAATTTTTGCATGTTTTCCAGATGCAAGCTTTACTTGTTTAAGCATTTTCTTTACATCTTTTATGATGCAAAGTGCCTTGCTTCAGTATTTTTGAAATGGAAATACAAACGCTCAAATGAGAACCGTGATTAGAACGCTTAAAAATGTCTACAGAAAGTCTTATCTACTTAGGATATGTAAGATCTGTAATATTTGTATTCATCAGTGGTGTAACTAATTGTTTTCTTTATTTGTGAGCAATTTAACAATCTAATTATTTTGAGAAGCTGACAGCTACCGGCCATTGTTATTGCTTTCAAAAATTCCTTGGACAACGAACGTTTGGAGAATCTAGTTATTGTCAGCATATTAAAGCAACCATGGGCAGTAAAATTTCAAGCCATAGGTAATTGTCTAATGACGTACAGCTGAATACGCCATTGGTTCTAATCATAAAACTTTTTTGCTAGTGGAAAAACCGATAATTTCACTTGTCTTCTGTTAAAAAGAAAATATCGTAATTTTTTTAAAAAGTTCACAAGATCTTTCCTTATAATGACTGCTTTAAATAGTAGCAGCGCCAGGATTTGTGGCCAAAGGAGCCTGAGCATCTCTCAGCTCTTCCGTGAGGCTACCTTTGACAAAAACTTTTTAAATTTTCAAAGGGCTTAGACTCTCCATGTGGCGCCATCACTAGTTTCAAAGTCACATCATTTTGATAATATTTCTAAGTATTAATGAATCAATACAAAGTTTGAGATTTTCGATTTAATTTCACTCACCATCAACGTTTTTTAATTAACATCTTGTTTATATTCGAATATAGACTTTTTTTGAAGTTTTATCTCATTATTGTAAGACTTATTTGTACCTATATAGAAAATCGAAAGAAAACAATTATAGTACCTTAAGAATCATTGATATGAGTATCGATGAATAAAGTTCGTTGAATTGAAAACAATGTACCGACATCTAAATCATTGCTGAATGCATGTAGCAGAAGCAAGTTATTACCGTTAGTTTAAAATTGAAATAAAACTATTCATTTACACATCTGATATAGTTAATACTGACAAATATTCTAAATTTAAATGTTTTATAAACTAAATATTTTATCTCATTTTATATTTTTATGCGATAATATTCTTGAAATAGTGAATTTCAATGTAATTATTATTTAGTCTCTATCCCTTCCTTCTATATATCTTAGTTTATGCTTAAAAAAATATTATATGACATTTATATTAGAACTCATATTGAGTACATGTTTGATGATGATTTTAAAAAATAAAAAAGCAAAAATCATGTTTCATCTTTATTGAATTATCAAATAAAAAATATATAATAAATTTAAAAAGAGACTATGATTTCTATAAAGTAACAATGTAATGTTGTTTTTTAATTCAGAAATATAATACTAGCAAATATTTATCCAATAAAAAAAAAACAAGGTATTATTCATTGATGAATATAAAAGAAAATTAATTTTAGAAAATCTATTCAGTTGTATACAAGAAATAAAATCAATATTTTTGTATGTTGATCATACGTAATGTTTAAATGAATTACAAAATTTTGTATACAAAATAACTGCGTTTATTGTCTTCTGTTTTCAATATATTATCTATCTATATATATATGTCTATAATAATAATGCTATTCATTCTTTTTTTTTTGCTAACTTGGCGTCTTAGCCAAGTGTAATATTTTTTCTCTTTTCAATGATAAATAATCGACACCAATAACCTCTATGTCTTAAAAACTAATGATATCCTGTTTATAGAAAAACAACGAATGTGTTCTTATTTCTTTCTAATAAAAGCTTTTGTTCTATTTTCTTATCGCAAACTATTGTCTCGAAGGATTGATTGAACAAGAGTGTAATAAATAGAAAGAAAAACGATGAGAACGACAATAACAACAACAGCACACACACACGCATACATACATCTGCCTTCAATAGATTAAATCCATCATGTATTTTTGATGAGTGATATATATTTATAGAAAAATTATATCGCTAGAGTATTAATTCGTCTAAAGCAATTTACATTTTTAGTTCTTTTTTCCGTTTTTCTATATTGCATTTTCTTATTTACATTATGAACGGAAATGAGACGAAACAAAGACATAGGGAGGGGTGTTTTTTTCAAGAGACACAAGCAAAGAAGAAGAAAACAGAAAAAGAAAAAGAAGAAGAAGAAGAAGATTCTTAAGCTTATCGAAAAAAGTGGAAAAGAGATAATTTATGAATGTGAATGTCTATGTTTGCGCATGACATGATAAAAAGGAAAACGAGAAAGCCAAAAGAAAAAGCTAAATAATAGAAAAAGCACTAGCAAAGAATTAACATGCTGCGATGCATGCTTTAGTCTAGTGTATGTGTGCATAGACAAAATTATTTAGAAGAAAAAAAAATATTTAAGAAAAGAAAAAGAAAAAGAAGACGAAGAAGAAGAAGAAGAAACCGGAAAGTGTGTAAGAGATTGTGAACTCAACAGAAAAATAGACACATTGACAGTACGAAGACTAGATACGTATGGTAATGTCAAAATTATATTAAAATGCCATCATTTAAAGAACGTTTTCGTCCATCTCGAAAACATAAAAAAAATAAAGAAGCAGGTGTGACTGGTATAGATGAATCTATTAATTCTGCTGTTGCTAGTGCAATATCAACAAATACTAGTCATGCATCTAGAACAGGTAGGGGATCATTAACGACAATATCAATAGCAACAACAGCAATGGCATCAGCAGCAGTGACAGCAGCAGCCGCAGCACCAACAACAACCGGTAAAACTATCGATGAACATACCGGTTCTGCAGCATTCTCAACTTATCATTCTTATTATTTAATTGATCAATGTAAGTGATTGAAATATAGATATATATATATCCATAGTTAAAAATAGAATTTGTTTTTGCGTTTCGTTGAGTAAGTGTTTAATAAATACTTAGAACGATGAAGATAAATGTAATCCAAATTTCGTCAAAAAATTAGATTGACTGAAAGGAAAAAAAAAGAATTCTTAATTGAATTTCCGATAAAAATCTTCATGTACAAGTTAGATTCATTAAGCTATATTAATCTAATTTATAAACAGTTCAAAATGTAAAATGAATCTTTTATCACTACGTATTTTATTTAGAAAATAGCTTTAAATTATTTCAAAATATACAGTAAAAGAACAAGATGTTTGAATACCATTAAAGAGAAAGAAAAAACTGATATTATATTGATGAAAGTTTAAAATAAAAGGAAGAAAAAGAAAGTTTTTGTTTTGCTCTAAAGACAACAATCAAGAAACAGAAGTAACGAAACATCCTGTTTTACATAATATACGATGAAAGCCAAGAGAATAGACGAACATGTAGCATTTCCGTTCTTATGATCATCAAACCCAATATCCTATTTGTTGGCTATCATTATTACTATACTCAGAACAAAACAAAAATGAGAGAAAATAGCAATATATGTGTTTAGCAAAAACAAAAATCCCTTCTGGGTATTTACTGTGCATTCTATCTTTGAATAAGTATATATTTTTCTTATATATTGCCGAAAAATTCTGGGAAACAATAAGACAAGAAGATTTATTAACAAAAATATTTTACATCAAGTACTTCAAGATATAAAAGTAAAAGCATCATTAGTTTTTAGTCAATCAGTTAGTTATTTGAGTAAAGAAAATGGGTGATTTCCGTTTTTATGAAGTCTATTTATATCTATATATATAATGCTAGTCAAAAATATATGAGAACAACATATTTTTTTTACTTCTCTATGATATGAAAGATTTTAACTCAAGTTTAAATAGCCAACGAAGTTCTTTGTCAAATGCATTCCATATCAAAACAAAATTTCATAGATAGAGCAAGAGAAAAAAGTTTCTGAAAAACCAAACATAGTGGTTATTAGATTTCAGAAGATTGTATGAAAATTGTTTGTTAATAGTATCATTGAAAAGAGCAATAGTATCTGAACAAAATGAGAAGTTGCTGCGTTTTCTGCAATTTTTCCTTATAAATATATAATTATCACCAAAAGTGAAATTTATCAAAACATGACTGAACATCACACTTACTTGTTCTTGGTGTCATTTATAACTTTATAAAGAAAGGTCATAGAAAACGTGGTGACCCAATATTTCAGACAGATGTTTTTACTCTTCAAGATAAACTCGTTTCCAAGAATAGAAAATCATCCACAAGAAAAATTTCACGCCGCATAATAGGAGATGATGACTTTCTCAAAATGTTTTTTTAAGAATTCTGTGGATTCTAGAAAGCTTTAGTATCTACAAAGGTTTTTGTTTTTTTTAATTAAAATTAGTTTTTTCCTAGTAAAAGACTTACTATTCCGACAGTTAGTTGCTTATAACATCTATTCGAATATACGACTAGTTTCTATATATATACATATGTTACCAAAAAAATAGCCCACAATAGAAGTTCAAGGATTTGTATTCTAGAAGATTAGTACTGTTAACAACTAACTTTGACAGTCTTCTGCAATCTCAAAACTACTATTTATGGTTTTACGGAAACCATATTCCTATAATCCTTCTATGTAATTTCGATATAGAATGTATTTGATAGAGAATTTCATTGGTTGCTTCAATTATTATTTAGCTTTGAGTTAAAATACTCAGGATCATAGAAAAAGAAATCAAAAAGACATTGTAATTATATATTTGATCAGCACTTTATATATATATATATATGTATGTACTGATTAATGTTTAAGAAAGCTAAATGAACATTTTCTTCTCTAGACATGCGCAAATAGTTGACTATATAAATTTAATTTCTTTACATATATAGCAGAAAGAAATAGCACGTCTATTGTCATAGTGTGATGACTATCAAGTAATTCGTTGTGGCACGCACGAAAACCATATAATAAAGTAATTAGAAGAAAAATAACAACAAAGAATATCTTAAAAGCTTAAGTTTTTAAAAGCTCAATAAAAAAAAGAAAGAAATTAGTCATATAATAAATCAATGTCTTACAAAGGGAAAAAAAACATTAGCGAAAAAATGCTACTCAGTGTCCTTTTCTTCTTTTTTCCTTTTTTTTTTTATTTTTATCAATAACAAATATAGACTCTGACAAAATATATATTGTATGTTTCTTTTTTTGTGTTTGCTCGTGCTCTTAATAATTCACTCTACTGCATGAAAGACACATTATCAACAACTCATAGTATTTAATGAATTAGATTAGGATTTGAGATAAGCTTCTTTTAGAAAATTTATCAGCCTTGTGATAGGTGATGACATAAATTAATAATAAAAACTTAGGACGAATCAAATCAGATGTCTTTTTTTTTTTTCCTTCTTCTTTTTTGTTTCCTTCAATTGAAATAGACATTATATAAAAAGAAAATCCAACTCATAGGGTTACATTGACACTGATGTATAAAAAATTTCTTATGTGAACGTTTTTTACGCATGAGAATGTCAAAAATATAGGAGAAAAAAAAAAATAACATTAATTAAATATCTTTTTCTGATTACATTAGTTTTATATCTATCAGAATAGCACGAGATATTAATAAAGTAATTCATTAGATTTCGTCTAAAACTATATTTATATCTGTCTTTTGTAGAAATGAAATAAAACAGTAACATTCTAATAAGACTATTGTTGCTTTCTTTCACACGCATCAATGAACTCCCATAAGCAAGCAATTCTATTATTCAGAAACACGCTAGTTGATGATTAACATGCAAAAAAAGAAATGACCTGTCTACCAAATCGATTATCATAATCATTCTCTTCATTTTTTTTTCTTCGAATCTACTATAATGCATAACGATCTATCGAATATGATTGTATTGTTTACTACTGATATTTGTTTCATTGTATCCAAGATCAATATATTAGTAGTTCTATCAATCATTTCTGTATAATTGAACTAGAATATAGGCACAATTGTTAACATAGAAATGTTGCTCTAGGGCGAAACAATCAAATTCATACATCTAATAGTATATTTAAATAATATCATAAAATGTAACTAAAAAAAAAGTGTAGAGTCAAGGGTGTCAACGCCCCCTTTTTTTTAGTGTATCAACATATAAAAAATGATCGTCAAGAGAAAATAAAAATGATGAATAAAGTGTCAAGATCTCTTTTGAATATAAAGAACGAAATAAAAAAAAAATACTAGACGAATAAATAGAAGAAAAATGTACTTTTACGATTATGATCCGTCAACAATACTGTCAATGTAATGATAGTGTCTATTTATACTTGTACAAATACATTGGTACATGAAGAGTAAAACTTCTTTCCTATTCTTGTTCTCTTCGTATAATTCTTTGCTTGCATGCATGCCTGGTTCTTTTCTCTTGCTTACTCTTTCACTTCTTTCTTTTTTCCATGCGCTTATATGCTCTTTCTCGTTCTCTCTCCTTCTTTCCTTCATTCGTTCGTTCGCTCTGTCTCTCGCTCGCTCGCTTGTTCGTTGTGTCAGAAAGATATTGCGATAAATATCTCTCGCGTCGTCGCACCACGCTCATGCCCAAGAAATCAAAAAAGCCGATAGACTATCTCTCTTTCTCTCTCTCTCTTCTCTCAGTCTGACTGCTTACTGACTGTTCGTCTACACTACACCAACATCACTACCATCACTGACGACAAGAAACAAAACAAGTAAAAGCAACATCAACAACGACAATAACCTATTGCCACTGCCATTACCTTTACTGCTGTCACACTAGCATGAGATAGAGACATAAAGTGTACCATACACATAGAAAGTATCCTAATATTAGTATCAGAACGTTTAAATAGACAGTCTTATTTGTCGGTGTCTGTCAATACTGCGTCTAGTCAGTCATGCAGGCGCTGAAAGAACGTATATCGTCAAAATTAAGTGAGAAAAGCAAGTCCAAAGATAAAGAAGGATCTTCATCGCTCAAAAGTAGTAGTTCCGTCGATGGTAAACATTCAACAACACATGATTCACATCATCATCACACAACTTCATCTTCATCCTCAACAGTAGCAGCAAGTATAGCTGCAATCAATGCTCAATCAGCTGAAAAAGGTATTTGAATATATAGATGAGAAGAAAAATAAATAAAATTTATTATTATATTTCCCGTCTTTGAGAAAATATTTTAGTTAAAAAACAAAACAAAAGAAATAGACACATGTTGCCAATATATCGAGCGTGACATTTTCTATATGTGTGCTTGACATTTACATATCTTCTCGAAGTTTTTTTTTTAGCGTCTCCTTCTCTTTTTTTCTGATATGCGTTTGTGTACTCGAGAACGTTCGATGAAAATTGAAGAGAAGAGTTTTTGATAGAAAGTAAAAGTGGCCATCCATCGGAAATCACTAGAAGTATGTGAATGCATGTTGAAATATCATTTTTCTTTTCAATTTGCTCGTGTTGTCTACGTGAGCACAATTCTTTTTTTTTTTTTATTCTTTTATGCAAAAGAAGAAGAAAAAAAACAAGAAACTAAAAATGTGCATGTTAATGAAAAGGTGTCACATATACAGAAACAAGACATAATTATGTATGTAACAGCTGTATACATCTATTACTTGAGTTTGTTTAGAGGATGGATTTAGTTTTATAACAAAAAAAAAAAATATATACTTCTATTGCATGTTGATGAACACGAGAGAGTTTTTTCTTTTGTTCCCAAATTATATGAGCTTTTTTACATGAATCTTTGCGTTGTATAGTAATGAGTTGTTCTGTGTTCAGTGCACTGGATATTATTAGAAAAAAATAACACGACGCAGAGAAGAAAGAAAAAAGAAGAAAACGAAGGAGAAGAAGAAAAACAAGAAGATTGAGCATTGTCGATGTGCTATTACTGGTACTGCTGGAATAGTTATTGTTGTCGATTCGATTGCCATTATTACTTGCGTCTATGATCAACTCACCGAGAAGATGCAATTCGTTGGCGCATACCACACACACATATGCACATTGATTTGTTTGTGTCTGATGTTCTTTGTCAATGGTGTTGTTATTACACTATCGGCATCGATTCTCTCAAGGCCTCTAATATGTTATAGAAACAGACAGATAGAACAAAATTTACACCTCATGTGTTTTTGGCAAATAGCTTAGTATCCATATGACAGTTTGTAATAGTGTGTAGTAAAGTTATTATAAGAAAACTAGGCAAACGGAAAAGTAAGCAAGAAATTTCGTACACATTGTGAAAAAGAAAAAATCTTAATCATATTAAGATCTATAGAAAGGACAAGACGACTTTTATATATATTGTTTATGATAAAATGTGTCTATATGTAACTCTTATAATGAAACTCATTGAATTAAATAATCAGCAGGGACTAGTCACAGTTCTGTTTCCGTTCTCAAAAGATTTGGTCACCAAAAAACTGTCTAATATAATATATTTCTTTAACATAAAGATATTTATCGAAACAATTATCCAATTATAAGCTATAGTTTAATAATACATGAAAGACTTATTGTTGAAAATGTCACAATAAATTACGTCGAAGAAAATTATACGCATCTAACAAATACAATATATGAAAATCATTTATGTTGATTTCAGTTAATTGATTTATAAATTGTCTAATGTAAATGACTCTGTTGATTTTAGTAAATCAATAATATTTGTCTTGTTTTATTCTTTCTTTTCGAAATTTTTAACAACAACAAATGCAATTAAATATTAGCTAGATATCAATAAAAAAAGGTCACTTTACTAAATTAATCAAGCTTCAGTTTTCCCCTTCCCTCCTTTTCCCTTCTAGCAACTAATAAAAAAGTATTAGATAATACTAATGTGCATGCACATTCTTGTAAGCAAGAGAATAAAAAAGTAGTCTTACAGAACTAAATCTTTTTTTCTGTTCTTTCATATGTTCAAGGCCGTTATATATTACTAAACAAAAATAAATACTGAAAAATAGTTCAAATTATTCATCAATAAGATTAAATTTTATATTAAAAAAAAAAAGCAGCAAGAAATAATTAACTGTTTTCTTTTAACAATTGAGTTGTCTGTCGTTTTTTTTTTCTAAAATTGATAACAAAACAAAAAGTATACACTAAATAATAATATAAATAAAGTTACGTAATAAGATCTAGTATTTATATTATTAATTTTTTTCTTTTGTTTGACTATTTTTAGTGAAAGCATTTTTGGCTAAAGCCAAGGATGAATTTCAACTCAAGTATGACAAACCAACTCAGGTAATATTTATTAAAATAAACAATTTATTATCATACATATTTCTACGTTTTTAGAATACTGCAAGACCTGAAGATTTCGATCGTATTCGAACTTTGGGAACAGGTAGAATAAAACTAATAATAGACGAAAAACAAATGATTAATTGATTTCTTTTTTGATTCTTTGTTACTTGTTAGGTTCATTTGGACGTGTTATGCTTGTTAAACATCAAGCAAGCGGTAATTTCTATGCAATGAAAATACTTGACAAACAAAAAGTAATTTGAAAACTAAGATGAACGATTATTATTATTTCATATATGAATTTAAATATTTGTCTTTTTTTTTAGGTAGTTAAATTAAAACAAATTGAACATACACTTAATGAAAAACGTATTCTTCAAGCTATTTCATTTCCTTTTCTTGTCAATTTGGAATATCATTTTAAAGTAAGAAGATTTTTGAATAATTAATTTTATATTTTATAAATTTTTTTTTTTTTTAATGTTAGGACAACTCTTATTTATATATGGTTTTGGAATTTGTACCCGGTGGTGAAATGTTTAGTCATTTACGTAAAGTTGGTCGATTTAGGTAAACAAAAATATGAAATCAATAGAAATACTTTAAAAAAAAAATTAAACTTTTTCTTTTTTTTTGTTAGTGAACAACATGCTCGATTTTATGCGGCTCAAATTGTATTAACATTTGAATATCTTCATTATTTAGATATTCTTTATCGTGATCTTAAAGTACAAAAAAAGAAAGAGAACAATAAAAGAAAATTATTTATTAATTTGAATTTTTATTGTAGCCTGAAAATTTATTAATTGACGCTGAAGGTTATTTAAAAGTAACTGATTTTGGTTTTGCAAAAAAAATCAAAGGTAAAAACATATAAAAAAAGAAAAGAAACAAGAAGAACCTTCAAGAATAAGAGATTATAACGATTTATTATACAATAGGCGCACCTTTTTTTTCCTATCTAATGTCAAACACGTATACTCATAAAATCTAAATGATGTAGATGTTTATGACATAGAAAATAAAATTCAAATTGCAATCAGATGTCATAAAAATATTTCAGTTCGTTTTTCGTATGAATCAAAAAGATTTTTATGACTAAAATATATATATATATCCCATGTTCACAAGAATAGAATAAATTTTCTTAATTGAAATGAAGTAAAAAATAAACTATTATAATTAAATCAGTCATATTATTATTCTAATAGTAAAGATATAATTATCTTTATTCAAGAATTTTAATCTTCAACATAATAATGTTTCATGTTATTACTATTAACGATCAACAAGTGGGAAACTATGCATGACAAATAAGAGGATAAAAAATGACCCAAAAATTCTTCTACTTAAGAAATCTCTTGATAATTGACTCTACTCTGTGACTGTCAAGTGTTGTCATGGAGAAAATTTAATAATAGTACGAGATACTCATTTGATTTAAGAGATAAAAGAATAATTGACAGTTATCAGATGCAAATGTGATCTCTTGTCTCTTTTTGCTCATTTTCTGGTTGAAATCATTAGCGATACTTCCGTTTTAAATTTGAACCATGAATATTCGTTAGTCTTCATCGAAAACAAATAGACCATTCTAATTTATTGAATTTTAGCGAAGAGAGTTCATCTTTTTTATCTAAAGTCAATTGTTTTGTTTCATCACTTATCAATGATAAAACTTAAATAGTAATATCAATTTTCTTTATGTTTTTTCGTGAATTCGTTGAACAACATAATAAAAATTTTCATTTGTTTTTCTTTTCTCAAGGTCGAACGTGGACGCTTTGTGGTACACCAGGTGAGCTATATATTAACTTTCGATTTTCGAAAAAAATGACTTTATCGTTATTGTTTTTTTTTTTTGTATAGAATATTTGGCACCAGAAATTATTCTATCTAAAGGCTATAATAAAGCAGTTGACTGGTGGGCATTAGGTGTATTAGCATATGAAATGTCAGCCGTATGTTTAGTTTTTTTTTTCATTTTTGCATAAGAAAATATTCAAATTTTTTTTTTTTTTATCTAGGGTTATCCACCATTTTTTGCAGATCAACCAATTCAAATCTATGAAAAAATTGTCTCTGGCAAAGTAAGAAAAATGCATATAAAAAATTTTTTTTTAACTCTTTAAAAAAAAATCAAATTTTGTTTAGGTTCGTTTTCCATCACATTTTAGTAGCGATTTAAAAGATATTCTACGTAATCTTCTACAAGTTGATTTAACAAAACGTTTTGGAAATTTAAAAAATGGTGTAGATGATATTAAAACTCATAAATGGTTTTCATCGACAGATTGGATTGCTATATATCAACGAAAAGTTGAACCACCATTTATACCTAAGTCAAAAGGACCCGGTTTGTTAAAATTTAGAAAATTCATCTGTTTTTTGTGTAATATTTCGAAGCCTGTTCTTTTTCTCTTGTATAGGTGATGCAAGTAATTTTGATGATTATGAAGAAGAACCTCGTAAGAAAACAAAAATATTTTTAAAATTATAGTGAATTATAAATAATTTATTGTTTGTTTGTTTGTTTTTTTTATTTAGTTCGTATTGCAACAACAGAAAAGTTTGGAAAAGAATTCGAAGAATTTTAAATAAAATAAACATACAAATATATATATATATAATTATATTTATAAAACAAAAACGAAAAGAAACAAAATTTTATTCTTTCTTTCAATGATTCTCTTCTATTTTTAAATATTTTAAAACGCATAGATTTGCGTCTTTAATGTCTTTTTTTTTTCTTTTCATTTTTGACTTCTATTACTAGCTGTATGTTTTGTTTTTGCAGCAATATTTTATTTTATTTTTTGTTCTCTTTTTCTCTTTTGTGTATAGATCTGTATTTGCAAGCCTTCTTTTTTTTTCTCTTCATTTATTTGACCTATCTGATCATCATCATCATCATCATCCTGCATCCTGTGAGTTCTGACTGACTGATTTTGTGCTGTTGTTCTCGGTGTTGTTGTTAATCTGTCATATGCATATAAGATTTATGTGTTATTGTCTGTATTTCTTCTTATGTTTTTTTTCCGGCAAAAGAAAAAAGAAAATAATTTTTTTTCCTTTACTCTCGTTTGGTTTTTTTTTGGTTTATTTTAAATTTATCGGAAAAAAGATTCATTTGATCAATAGATTATGAAAAGAAAAGTTCGAGCAAGTCTATTGTATTTATCACGTAGATAATATACTCATTAATTATTTCCCATGTTTCATAAGTGACAAATTGGTACTAATGATTGATGTGCAAGAAGTAGAAAAACACTTCTATCTTTCAGCTACGTTGTAGTATGTAATACTGCTTAGTGACAAATTCAAGATTTAGGTTTCGTTTCTACAACATGCGATTTGCTGTAGTTGTAAACAGAAGGTCAGCTTAACATTTAGTTTTTGCACTGCCCTATATTATCTAATTTAGCGCAAGGGCAGATATATATATCACGATGCAGTAAGCATATTATTGGATGAGTGATTTGAGACGAATAGCTGTTAGTGACTTGTTCAGGGCCATTCCATCGCAAATGGCACTGAAGTTTACACATAGCACTTTGTGGATACGTGTCAAACAATAAAGACACTTAGACAAAGTGGTTGTTTGAAATGCATCTGAAGTGTAGTTATTAGACTCTATATGAATAAAATATGAAAATTTTTCTGTCCTAAACATTAGTTAACGTATTTTTGACACGTAAAGAATAAAATAGATAAGAACAATATATTATTCTGTTTATAATTTTAAAAAATATTTTGTTGATTGACAAGTTTTTGTCCTTTACAGTTGAAACAAAGATGTGAATTGAAGTAATAAATATTAATATTATATTAAAATCTAAATAATTCTGACAACATGTTATTTATTGTTAAAATAAACATTAAAGTTTCTAAGCTATCAAGAAGATGATGAGTCTAACAATTTAAGTGAGTAACCAAATGGTTTAGACTGTGTTTTGTTCGATAAAGTAAAACAGAATTGTTGGATGATTGATGAAATCTGTCATCGCTTTCAAAACTAAAATATTTAATTTATTCATAATAATTCACTAAAATCAATCGTTTTTTTTTGTAATAGTTGTTCATTATGAAAGTATCATCTATTGTAGCACAATTTTGAGTTATTCTCAGTTCTTTGAAAGTTTGAAAATCATTATACAATAAATAATTGATCAAAAAAAACAATGTTCTTTCTCAACGACCTATCTAACTCATTTTTTATTAATTCATCTTTCAACATAATGAAAATAAAAATTCTTCTCTTTGTTTTACATTAAGATATAATGAGTTTTATGATAAAATACAAGTTCTATGAAACGCTCTCGAGTTGATACTTACTTTTTTCATCGATTTAAAATGATCTACTTTACAAAAATGTATAATCAAATGGATATAAATAACAAAGTTATCAATAGCTTTATCAAAGTTAGTCAGCGATAATCATGATGATGGATCTTTTAAACTTTTTTCAATCTATTTAATTAACATGATTAAAAGGACGAGATATTAATCAGATTAACAATAAAAATATAACATCAATGATTATCATAAACCATCACATATGTTACATTAAAACTGAGAATAATAAAATATCGATTTGTACCGATTACACAATGAAACTAACACTCTTATTGATTAGTCACTTAAAGATTATCCCTAAAATTCGTCCGGTAGTTAAAGCAAGTTTTTGATTACCTTTAGTTTTTTTCTATATCTATAGTCATAAGAAATTTTGACTGTAAAAGAAATACTCGAATTTTACATTATTTTATTTATGGTATCTAGAAATAAACGCTGGAAGATTAAATAAATAAAAATATCTGTTATATTCATTTTTATCTAGCTATAAACAGAAAAGAAAACAAAAAATATATCTTAAATACATGATATCATAGTAAATGTTTAAAAAAACAAACTGATAACTCTATCACATGTGAATCTATTAAATAGATAAATAACGCAGCGAAAAATCCTAATTCTTGTCAAGAACAAACTATTATATTAATGGTTTGTACTCATATAATACAGAACAATTAACAATTTACACATA
>CAJNOP010000004.1:5935545-5946186 GCA_905250075.1 Rotaria sp. Silwood1
CACCCACACCCTCAAGATGGAAGTAGACCTGGCAGCAACTAGTCACTCATTGGCGCCCCTCCGGGGCGCCACTCGCGGCTAGCTGCTGCACTGGGTTATCTCCAGAAGTGCCGCTTCGTAGTGTTGGGATTCATTGAATAAAAGTCAATAGGCGAAGTCAAATGGGTCTGAATAAGGAATATCAGATACAAAAAGTTGAAAAAACTATGTCAAGACAAGGATGAGAGCCGGTTTTTATGTTTCGACAAAATAACTGAATAGTTCGTCAGAATAAAAGTATTACTGAAAGAATTTATATTCGCTGCATCGGTAGTGAACATGAATGAAATAAAAGAATGTTTCTTTTGGAATATGGTTTTTGTTTGTATTAATTCAAGTATCTGAATGTACATTGATATATTCAAATTACCTGTCTAGTCTTATCACTACTTTGAATAAGAGCTTGTTGTATATATCAGATTTCGATTAGAGATAAGATATAATATGTTTTATTTTTGGCTAGGGGTTCCACAGAACTTCTATTTTTCGAGAGAACTCTATAGTCAACAGCATTATCGAGGAATGTTCTAGAATGTGTACAAATTTCTAGTAGAATTTTCAAAAAGTACTCTGCGTTTTGGTATAATTTTTGTGAACTTGTATTGCTATATCGTCTGTGAAAAATTGAATATGATATCTTGTTCAGTCGAGGGCTAAGCGAGTCGAAGCGACGAGCGTTACTTGTTAATATGTTTCAAAGAATAAAATCATATAAACAAATTAAGAATAAATAAAATTTTGTCTTTTGTTATGAGAAACAAATATTTTTTTTTATAGAAAGAGGAACGTCTTAGGTCCCAAAAATACATCCATATGATTGTGTACATGTTTATTTGCAGTGAAGTATATTTACAAGTAGTGACAACAGATAATGTCATGTGTTGATGGCCAGATAAATTAAGAAGGGTAAATGGTTTTTCTCTCCTTCAAAAGAAACAATACAAAGAGAAAAGCAAAAGCAAGTAATTATAACAAGATATAGTTATTTATCACTTGATTTTGATCGATTATGAATATCTGAATAGTAAGAAGAAAAAAACAAGCATATATCATCGTTGTATATAGAAGCTGCAGCAACTGGGAAAGTTCAGCAGAATAAATATTTGTTTTTTTTCTATACATCATTCGATAGAGATTGTCGAACTCAATATGAATATAGACGAATTTTTGGTTTTCGAATGAATATTTTTAGTGAAAATCTAAAAGTTCTACAATTTGAAAAACAGTAAATAAATAGACACAATTCAGAAGATACTTATTAGCAGGTTTTCAGTTTTATTAGTTTTTGCTGAAACTTACTGATGTAGATGGATGATTTTAGGATCATTGTCGTTATATAATTTTTAGTGCAGGTGAAGAAACATCAACAATTTTGGCGTTCGTGAAATGTTTGTCGACGAGGAAAGAATGATCTGGCGGCATCTTGAATCAGTAATCTAGTGTGATGTTTTATTTGAGAACATTTGTTCAAATGTTATATCATTAATACATGTCTCATGGAACAGTGAGACGGACTACATAAAAGTTTCACAAAGGTATATGTTTGCAGAGAAATTGAACTGGCAGTAAGTATGTGTGTTATTAGGAAATTATTCATTGATTGCCTATTTTGCTTGTAAATATTGACCGACTTAACATATTTTGATAAAAAATGATACCCTTATAACATAGCTCGAGTAGAAAGCCATTAATTACATTTTTTCTGAAAGATTTTTAACACCATTAAGTTCATGTTTCATGTTTCATGTTTCAGGTTGTTACAGACGAAATTAGTTCTCATAACGAGAGCTACATAATAGTCTTATTACATACATACAGTTGAAATATCTCGATATATAAAAGCAATACAACTTACAGTTGCACCAACAAGTATTTGATGATTGCTTATTTCACATGACTTGGAGGATTATCAGAGTCAGACCTCCCCCTATCCTTTCTTATATGAAAACCGTTTTTTGTGCACCATAGTAATTCATGTATCTTTTTATATAATAGATGGTAGTTCAAGTTCACTTCGATTGATTAGAGAGTTGCCTTTCGGTGTTGAGTGAAGATCAAAATGCATACAAAACGTATCAAAGTTAAATAGCAGAAAAAAAAGCGATTATACAAAATAATGTACTTCTAAGTGTGTGGATGGGTGTGGGTGTGGGTGTCTGTGCGTGTGGATGAGGGTGAGCATGGGGTGGGTAGGTGTGGGTGCCTGTGCGTGTGGGTGAGGGCGGGCATGGGGTGGGTAGGTGTGGGTGTCGGTCGTGTTTTTAATTCATCTGACACCAATACCCACATCCGCATCATACCCATCCCACACCACCCCCACACCCACATCACACTCACACCCACATCACACCCACACCCACACCCACACCCCACCCACACCCACCTAGAAGAGCTTGCATTTTTAGTGTTGGTACCTCCTTTAGTAATGCTGCAATGCCTCACATGCATGAGATATCTTCAAACTCTTAAATTTTACTCATTTCTTATCGGCATTAGTTGACCTGAATGTATGTAAACGCTTGAAAGAGTGCTGACGTCTTCTTTATGTACAGCAGCATTTATGCGCGCACATTCATAGTCGCACTCACACTGTTTTTATACTCACACTTTTCTTTCTGCTTATATCATTTAATTAGGGTTTATTCAAAAATAAATAAGATAGAAAATGAATCGATTCAGAAGGCAAAAATCCATATTTCTACTGTTGATCTTCAACAGTTTTTGTTGATGGTATTGATTCTGGTTTTCTTGTTTACTTTTCTATTTTTTCGAGTGCTCTTCGTACTCTTTCGTATATGCTATTCACTTCGTTAAGTGCTGCTATACTGGCATCTGTCGCTCGCTTGGCCTGTTTCTCCGCTTCTCTAGCATCAGCTGCTGCTCTTTCACTTTGTTGTCGTGCCTCCTTCGCTTCTGCCATAGTCTTTTGCGCTTCTTTCTTCTGAATCTCCAGTTGGTTTTTCGTCAAATTTTGTACATCTTTTGTGGTTGATATTAATTCTCGAGCAATTCGTACTGATTCTTTAGCATTTGCAGCAGATTCATTAACTGCTTCTTGTGCACTTTGAAAGTCACGCTCAATCTTTTTGAGTGCTGATTCGAATTCTTGACTTCTTTGTTCCGCCCATTGTACAACCTTTTGAACAGAGACTGCAGCTTCTGCTGCTTGTTGTGCCGATTTTAGACTAGCTTCAGTTGCTTGATTAGCTTGTGCAACTGCTTGTATTGATTGAGTCTTAGCTGATTCAGCGATTCTCAGCATTTCTTGAGTTTTTACTTGTATCTCTTTTTCAATTTTGGTCATCAATTTCTCGATGAATTGTTCTAAACGCTTTTCAGTGTCTTTATATTGTTCGTTTAACTTGTTCCATACTTGAAAATAATGTGTTTCATTATCTCTTTTCATTGTTTCTCGATTTGCTTCCGATTCTTGCTTTATTTGCTCATGAGCAGCATCGATCGATGTTTGATAAAAGTTTGCTTTTTGTTGAATTTCTTCTCGTAAAACATCGACACTTAGTTCAATTGTTTCTCGTGCTCTTCTCAATTCCTCTTTCACACCATTTGAATCGAGAAAGATCTTTTGTTCTCGAAGGACTTCAGCTATTTGATTAGCTGTTTCTCTTGTGAGCAATGACTTGTTAAAATACTGATCATGTTGACTTATATAAGTTTGTGCATATTCAATAATATCTTCGAATCTCGTTAGAATATTTCCATGTTTATCTCGTTTCGCTAAGTCTAACTTTCGTCCATCGACAATCATTTGTAATGCTTTGTCATCTGGTGAAAATGGTGTCACATAAACATAGCCAAATAGTTCCAAATTGTCTAGTTCATCTTCATAAGAATTTTTCGGTATAGAATATTGATATATACTACCGTCATTACCAATGACAGAAACACAACCAATCAGATAACGTAATTGTACTTGTTTAAGAATTTCTTCGCCGATGTTATTTCTTACTTTCAACGGAATCTTCTGTTGTCCGGCGGAAATTCCAACAACATCAGATAGTTTGGTTATTTTTTTCTGATCAGTGGGGTCAGTTTTGGCTACATGTAGCCAAAGCTGCTGTGGCAATGGTTCAGTTGGAACAATTTTATCTTTTCCTGTCTTAATTCCATCAATTATCCAGGCCGTAACATATTCAGCAACCATGATAACAGCTATTTCTTCAGAATTTTCTGGTCGAACATCATAGGCTTGTTTCAACCAACACATCTTATCGTTGAATACATTACTACCCTTGATCTTTTTGAATGGATCAATAGACTGTATTTGCTCTCTGTAGTAAAGTGTTACAAGACCAGCGGTGTCCGATGCAATGCGTCTGAGTTCTTCGATATTGCCCAAAATTGAAATATTATACCATTCTTTCTTTTGTTCTTTTTCGTTAAGTTTGGATATCATAGGATCAAGTACTGCTTTTATGCTTGCTGACGCCACATTCACTAAATAACAAAGAAGACCTCTTTTAATTAATGTTTCTATGGTATTGTTTTAATATAATTTTTTAGGTCACTACGATATGAGAACAAAACAAAACTATACAAAGATTCGATTTGCTCACTATGAAAGAGATGAATCCTAATTTAGTTCTCATGTGCATAGAGGTTGAGATAGATAAGATTTGGTTAGGATCCAGATAATCATATTGAACGTACAGATTTGGCAAATATCTCTAACCACACATTCTTAGACAGAGTCATGGACTTAAACTTCTTGGAATACAAGCATAGATGTTTATAAATGAAACTAAACAACATTGACCATTCTAATAGTTAACCCTACTTACATATAGGAATTTTCATTGAGAGCATATTGACTATTGTTCCTGTTATACCGGATTTCGTAGTTACTTCTGTTTTCAAATAACCACCTTGCGCTGCTAGAGCACTATGAAACAAAGCCTCCAAATGATTCTCTATCGTTCGATAGAATATTATTAAATTATTGTTGCTTTTGATGAAATTGATCGTTTTTCGTCTTATCAGTATTGCCTCTTGTTGACGTTGAAATAAAAATATCGAGCATTCATAAGTAGCTAATTGTTGTGCATATGTTTCTTTTTCTTTGGCGAATTCTTTGCGTTGTATTGCTGTGAGACGTTGTTGTTTGAAAAGGCGTTCATCAGCATCTTGTATACGAGCTTGTAAAGAGTCTCTACTTTCGTGCAGTTGTGTCAATTGTTGATCGATTTTTGTTAATCGTTCCTTTGTGGTGGCCTCATCTTGATCAATTAGTTTCTTTACATCTTGCTCACTGGTGACTTGTTGTAATTCTTGCGAACGTTTTGCCACACTTGTAGTCAAAGCAGAAAAAAGGTCTCTATACGTATTTGGATCAGCAGGATCGAGCACAACTGGACTATCGGCAATTATACTGCTAAGTCCACTCAAAAACCCAAGCAAAATTTTCTTATAATAGTCATTCAATGAAACTACACTACCTAATTCCATATCCGATGCCAGTTCTGTTCTCAATTTTGTATTGTAATAAGGTTCAAGCATGTCTACAATTTGAAACTGTGTGGCTTTCTTTGCTATTTGAATCAATTCATAGCATATTCGTCTTTTCTTCTCTTTCGATTCGTAACGTTCGTCGATGAATTCTCGGATGATTTTTACATTACTTTTACTAGCTGCTTGTACAAGTGTTTCATAATCGTGCTTAGGTTTATTATCTTTTGTGTCGTCTTTTGAGGACTCTGGTACGTCTTCGCCAGTTTCAATGAGCTCAGCAATGCGTGTAAATTTTAGTTTTCGTGCTATTTCCAAAGCAGTTAGACCAGATCTGTTTGTTTGTGTTTTTGTAGTTGGGTATTTTGTTACAAAAAATTTCACTATAGCATAATCACCTAAAATAACAACATATGGAAACAGACTTTACCATAGAAGTACTTAGGAATGAATTTCTTGCATGTTGATAAACATGGGAAGCATCACAAAGCGGTGTTTCATGTAATGCGTGGTTATTTTGTACGCATCAGAAACCAATTAATATGGAGTTATACCTTATGAACGGATCGATTCGTTCGTTCATCGTTTTGTTCCAAATGTTTTAAAATGGATAACTATCATTGATAGTAAGAGAGCGCTTCTTTTATAGAGCTCAATATTATATACAGCTGCAGCTGCGCTTTTTCTAAAGCAACTCTGCGGCAAAAAACTATTTAAGCTTCCTTTTATGAAACTCATTGTGAAAAGATAGCAGTTGAAAGTGATTACTTACCTATTTTGTGTAGGCGTGAACTGAGTGAATACAAACACCCACACCCCTACTTTTTCAAAATTAACTCACTGTTTCAATTACCTTTCTCAGTTGCTTGAATTATTGGATAATCGCCATTGATATCACATATTGTCGGAGTACTACCACATTCACATAACCAAGTTACAAGATTGACATCATGATATTGCACAGCGTAATGCAATGCTGTATGCTTTTGCTCATCTTGGTAGTTAAAGTCAGCACCTAGCTGCGCAAATTTTTCTGCACTTTCTCGATCATTGTTGAGGATCGCGGACATGAATTTTATATTCAGTTCTTGTAATAAATAGTTGGCTATTTGTTTATAGTTTCGCCTATTAGCAAGATCAATCAGTGATATCGGCTCAACGTTATTTGAATGTAAAATTGATGCACCACAAGAAACGAGCGCATGAACAATTCGAAAGTAATTTCCATGTTGAATACTACTTAAGAGTGCAGTTGAGCCATAGCAATTGACTGAATTAATGTCAGCACCAAGACGTTGGCATTGAATCACACTCTTCAGATCACCACTGGCAGCTGCAAATCGCAATCTCCGATTGATTAGGAACTGATGTATACAATGTGCAATCTCAGGTTTCAGCTGTTTCCAGAAAGTTTCTTTTAGTTGCATAGTTTTTTCAGAGAGCCATTCTGATGGCATTTTTGCACCATGTTGACAGAGAAATTGAACTAAGTTGATATTTTGATGATTTAATGCTTCGTTTAGATTATTTGTATCTTGCATATCGACACTGGCTCCGCCACATACCAGTGTCTTCACCATCTGAAGATTATTTTCTTTCACGGCTTTTGTACATTCAATTGATAATCGATATTTGAGATACGCAGTAACTTTGCTGAATTTCTTCTCTTTTGCAATTAGATATGGACACCTAGATGACGAATCATTTATTATAGCTTGATTAATATCCATACTTTGGTTAATCAGATAATCAATAATTTCGACATTATCGGATGCACTGCAAGCTTTGTATATTAAGTCAGCAGTTAGTGACGCTCCTGCTAGATGATAGGCCATGACAAGACCTGCGTTCGACTGGTCAATAGCTTTGATTATGTTTATTTGCGCGATCTTTCGAATCATATCTGCAATTTGTTGACAACCGCTTGAGATTGTTTGAATACGCGAGCGATCCGTTAAACTCAGCGTCGAAGAACTCAACTTGAGGCTGTATTCTTTTATGGATATTTGTGCCACTTCATATGGAGTACGATTTCCTTTTCGATGAAGAATATCAGCTCCTTGAGCAATAGCTTGTTCAGCAGCCCAGAAGGCTCCAGTTTTTGCTGCATCGTGCAAATTATGGTTGGGACTCTGAAAAACAAGATCTTTAAATTTCTTTTGCCAAACGTTATCAGAACCTTTAGTAGTGATTTGTATATGATTGATGGCTACTGGTGCCCCTAGTTCACAAGTATCAAGATCACGACTGGGTTCTGTTGTGTTCAATGGCTGTTGAACTACATCCTCCACCGGAGGACAAATCAGCTGTTTCAGAAAACGAATCAATTGTTTATTACTCATTTCTTCTTCTTCGTTTTTAGATGTATTTGAACGTGCTATATGTAGTGAAGTTTGTCTTGATCGATTTTGTGCTTGATGGTCAGCACCCCATCTTACAAGATATCGAACAACAAGTAAATGGTGATTTTTCGTGGCTAAATGCAAAGGTGTTTGGTGGTCTTTGTTGAATATATTCACACTTGACTTTGGTAAACTACGCAAATATTCAACAATCGACAGATTACCATACTCAGCGGCGACAGAAATAGGATAATCACCATTGTGATTCTGTAAGGTATAGTCAACTTCAAAGTGTGTAATAAGATATTGAACAAGTTGTTTTGTGGCTATTTTGCATGCTAAATGTAGAATGGTCCACCCTTGATATTCTTCATTTTCATATTGATGATTAATCTGAGCGCCGTATTTGATCCACCCATTGGCTTCTTTCATAATGTTTTCATTATTATCCTCGTTGATGTTCATATGCACCATACAATTCCACAAACGAACATTTAATTCATCTTGAATTATTTTTGCTGCTCCGTCACGTTTTGTATCAGTGGCGAACTGTAAAAGAGTTTTGTTCAACTTCGGGTTATGGAATAAGTCTATGGCAGCTTTTTGTAACTTGAAAAGTGTCGGCAAATAAACAAATGGATGTTCATCAAGCAGAATGCATGTTTCAATAGGTCGATATCCATTAGTGTTCATTGCAAATAAGTCGGCATGGAAATCATTCACGAAAGCAGTTACCATCTCTGGCGTACCTTTATTAGCTATTAAGAGATGAAGAAGTGAATCATTGTTGGTAAAGGTGACATTGATGTTTCCTCCATTATTGATTACAGTATGCACTTCCTCAGTAGTCAATTGCGATTTTTTTGTTTCAATCAGACGTTTTAGTTCAATACTCACGCCTTGTTTTTCTAGAAGGGCGATTAACGGATTATTTCTTGGTGTAGCTTTTTGAGCAATTTGTAAAGGCGTGAGACGGTCATAATTTTCATGCGCAGTATTGCAGCCTGCTGACACAAGAGCATTAGCAAGTGATAAACTATTGGCAAGAACTGCATTTGAAAGAATCGTATTTCCTTTCTCATCAATCGCTTCAATATTAGCACCTAGACGAATCCATGCAATCACTTTATTTGGATCGATATGGGGCTGAGTAAACGGAATTTTATTAATAATTGTATCCAGTTGTCGTTGAATATAATCAATAACATCTAGTGGACATTTTCGATTATTTTTTGCAAGTGACAAGCATGTTTGTTCTTCAGTGTTAGTGAGGATCAAACTAGATTTTGTGATTGGATCGCTCTCGATGAGAAATCGGACGACATCTAATCGAATAGGAACTGTGCCTTGTTTCAACAGTGCACCCAACAACCCTAATGGTCCATATGTAGTTGACTGGTAACAACTGCCCTTTAACTGAATTAATGTGCGCATCTTTTCGAGATCTCCACCATTCGTTGAAAACACTTGTGCACTCAATCGGTCGGAGGCGCCTGTCTCCAAGGCCTGAATCACATATAGACAGTTATCAGCGTTCCATGGTGCTATTGGTCGTAGTTGTTGTTCTTTAGCAGTAAGAAAATCAATCATCGAAGAGTGTTTAATAGTAGCTGTTATATCTGCGCCTTGTTGAAGAAGTCTATGAGCTTCACTGTAATAATTTTGTTCATCGGCTTTCTTCACGATTTTGATTAGATCTCTTGTTGACTTCAGCATCTTGAACAATTAACTATCTAGAGCAAAGTTTACACTACGTTGATCTGATGATTATGAAAGAAAAATATGAGATAGGAATGTTGTATTAGAATTAGCATTAGCATTAATTAATACTAATACGGATGCTTTCACATTAATATTAACTATTAATATTAGAGTGTGGTGTAAGTGTAGTATGCGTGTGCATTTATGTGTTTTTTAACGTATAGGAGAGTCATACGTACAGCCACACCTATTTCGAATTAGAAGGTATATAGAAGCACTAAAAATTTTTATTAAAATCGGTGAGTACTTTTATAACTTAAACTAGACCGAAAGAATGGTTTATGCAAAAAAAAATGAACTTTTTACCCTGATCTATTTCAAAAAGTCTGAAGAAACGAGATTAATTAGATATATTGGATAATAGATTAAGGCCAGTGTTTTATCATAGTATACTCTTATATGCTCTCGAGTTCTTCTTCTGTGAGGAAGCTCGACCAAATGCTTCGTTTTTTTAGTTATTCGTGAATAATAGGTAACAGTCTGTATTTTCTACTTATCCACAACAGATGTTCATTGAATCTTTCAGTATTATATTCTTTAATAGACATCAGATACATGCATCTAATACGACAGAAACTGATAAGAAAATTCATTATATTGGCAGAGAGAAGATATACCTGAAAATAGGCTAGTTTTGAAGTTTTGGTATTTCTCGTATAATTTTCGTATCGAATGAATCTATGAGCAACTGTGATTTAAATAAGCTGATATGATGTTATACATAGGCATGCACCGAACCCGAACTCGAGCTCGAAGTTCGGACTGAGCGGTTCGAGGTTCGGGATCGGTAAAAGGGTTCGGGTTGGGATTCCTGTATTAGGGGTGTGAATTCATTGTTATTAATAGCAATATCTTTCTTTGTTATTTGTTATAAATACCAAGTAAATAACAAATAACATTTTTTTCTGAAGAACCTACAACTATGGGTGGAAAGTTATCGTTACGTCCTCAATTAACCGGGAATACCGGTAACAGTCAGGTATGTGTCTCTTGTCTCGGGTGTGAGTGTGTGTGGCTGTGGCTGTGGCTGTGGGTG
>CAJNOP010000004.1:5946196-5969034 GCA_905250075.1 Rotaria sp. Silwood1
TGTGGGTGTGTGGATTTGGGTGTCGGTGTGGAGTGTGGGTGTGTGGATTTGGGTGTCGATGTGGAGTGTGGGTGTGGGAGTGTTGGTGTCCGGTATGGGTGTGGAGTGCGCGCGTGCGTGTGGGTATCTTCCGTATGTTCATCTACACCCACACCCACACCCACACCCACATCCGCCCACACCTACCCCACATCCACACCCGCATACTGCACGGCTAGCTTCTTCTTTAACCACTGAATTCAGATCGTTTACTTTTCATCCAATAACAGGCATACAGACACGAGATATTATGTATATACATCGAAGCCTTACGGCCTCATACTCTTCTATCGCAGATATTTTATAGTCCATGTAGCCTTATCCCTTTATTGTTCGACATCCTTCAGGGCCTAAGGGTACCCCCATATAATAGCCCTTGAGAACCTATGGGTACCTCCATAGGATAGTCCTTGAGGACCTATGAGTACCTCCATATAATAGCCATTCGCATCTTCCGCTTATAGCCTTTTATGACCTTTGACCTGTGACCCTTGACCGGGTACAGACACCCATTGAATATTATATATAGAGATAGTAAAGTCTGTTGATTTCTACCACTAGAAATCAGTTTGTTTCCCCTTGGTGTTTTGTGTCTAGAATTTCGGTACGTTCGTGGGGGCTGAGCTCTCTCTAGCTTTTTCTTCTAGCTACGTCACTATGCAAAGTGGCTGATAGAAAAAAAAACATTTTAGAACATAGCTCTTGATCCGATACCCTGCGAAAAAAGTACGGGTACTTCATCTGACAGCAAATAACCAAATCCAGATTCCTTTATGCCATAAACTTTGATCAAACTGTGAATGAAGTATCGCTGACCCTTAAGCATTTCCGCATTTTTTAATGACAGCCCCTTAGGATGTTTCTGTAGTCTGATCTACTACTCTTATTAGCTAGCAACATCTACCGTATCCTTCCTTGCTATCATGCTAGGGTTTCCACCCATCCGATCGCTTTCGGAGATAGCATTAACATATTCACCCAAAGTAATCGCGTAACAACCAGCAGACAGTCGACACCGATGGTTCCGTACGAACAAATATCCCGTCATCAACAACATACCAATACTTGTAATATTATCGTACCCGATGCACCGATAACTACAGGACCATACACCTAAAAGAAGACTCTTGCCGAAGCACTTCGCTATCCAAGTATACTTCCGCATGGCGATCTGTCAGAATCCAAGGGTACATCATAGAGCGACACATCAATACCCAGGAGTACGTGGCTAAAGCAGCACTTAAGGATCATAGGGCATCTCCATCTCGTACGACTTTAGAAACGAAAGCCACCCATTAATATTAGGAATTGAGATTCCAATGATACCCCCAAATCGTAGGATTTTAAGATCCAAAGATATCCCCAATCGTAGGACTTGAGGGCCCTAGGCTACTGGCTTGATGATAGTAGACACCAGTGGCGTAGCCAGGAATTTTTGAATCATGGGCAATTCACCAGCTAAACTGTTTTGAGATATGGACAGCTGAGGAAAATCCTGATGATTTGAAAAATATCTGTGGGGAATAACTGTTCAAGCACTTCATAGCTCAATAAATTCGTGGGCAATAATTTTTGAAGCTATGAGCAATCGCCCAATGGCCCTTCCCCTGGCTACGGCACTGGTAGACGCTCACTTCACCGCTCAGAGACTGTCACCGTTCTCCGGTAACGGTCTGGGAACGGTATCTTCATACCCCTAGCTCTAAGACTATGACAAACTACCGTAAAAAGATGAGCCAAATCATCGATTTCGAAAGTTCAATTTCCATTCATTTCTATGATGTGGATAATCGCTGAAGCAATTCTTTGGATGCATGAGGGATCATGAAATAGATCTTAACCTTACTTAAGTTTCTTCTTAAAATACAGTATTTCTGGAGATAGTTCTCTTTTAGAAATTTTGCAGATTCTCAAAATTCGGATCAAGTACTCTACTATTTGATATTGGTTTTTATGAGGCCCGCACCTCTTTTGCTTTTGCATGACATCCGATTCTTCTTACTAGCTCACTGACAATGACTGCAGCAAAAACTGACCCCGAACTCGATCTTAGAGATCGAACCCAAACCCAAACCCGAACTCGAACTCTCAGACCGAACCCGAATGTTCGGGTTTGGTGCACGCCTAGTTAGGCAGAACCTACTAGTTTAGTTCTCTATATCTGTATATAAAATTCAAATTATGGCTTATAGTTACAGAAAAAAGTCAATAACACAATGTAATGAAAATTGATACACATATATATTGTGTATATATAGGGTTGGTAAGAAATTTTTGTCGTTTTTTTTTGAAAATTTTCTTTTTATTTTTTAATATCAAGAATACAACTAGCTTTCAGCAATGTATGCTCCATTACTATCTATGACTTGTCACCAACACTCTGGTAGAGAAAGGATCTTGCGTTCGTAGAAGTCCTGCGACTTTTGATCTAAGAAGTTCAGAGGGTCCATTCCAGGTCGTTTTCGTCGTCGAACTTTTTCTCCTTCAAATGATTAGAAAGAGAACGGAACAAAAGGTAGTCCGTAGGAGCCAAGCCTGGAGAATAAGCTTGATGTGGAACCGTAACCCATCCGAGCTCCAATAATTTTTCACGCGTTGATTTAGCAATATGAGGTTTGGCATTGTCATGCAAAAAATACATTCTATCCTGCTTCTCCTTGAGCTTTTCGGCAACTCGGCCTAATTGCAGGCAATAGAGATCAGGAGTGATAGTGCAATTAGTTGGAAGAAGTTCCCAATGAATAATCCCTCTTACTCCCCACCAAGCGCTCAGCATAATCTTCTTTTGGTTAAGGTCATCTTTGGGTATTGCTACATCTTTTGTCCAGCTCCCAGCCACTGCCGCTTGCGCGTGTGGTTAACATACAACCCCAGTTTTCATCGCTCGTAATAAGATTGTAAGGTTATTGGTAGTTGCGATGAGACATCAGTTATTCCATAGCAGGATCAACTCTGTGTTGCAGCTGATGTGGTGACAAATCATCTGGCATCCAAACTCCATATTTCCACGTTTTGCCTAATTCTTGCAGATATGTCTCCACTGTAATATAAGAGCACTCAAGATGCTCTGCTAAACACTGTGTAATGAATCGAGGATCTTCTTCGATAAGCTCCTTTAAGAGACCTATATCCACCTCTAGCGGTCTTCCAGTGTGAGATAAATCATCGAGTTCGAAGTTACCGTTCTGGAACTGATTGAACCAACATTGCGCAGTACGAACAGGGAGCGCATTCTTGCTCATCGTATGGCATATGTTGCTTGTTGGTTCTGTTGCTTTGTGACGCAGAAGGAATTCATGAAGCAGAAGTACTCGGGGCTCTCTATGAGATATCTTCGCTTCTAATTCGACATCAGCATGTATATCCATAGTTTCGTTGTTATTGGAAAGATATTTACACTCCCTTTATATACCTTTAGTAAAGAAACTTCTAGAACTTTCTTGACTGTTCTAGGAAGTTACGAAAAAAATGACAAAAATTTCTTAGCAACCCAATGGATCAAAAGATGATACATTGTGCCCTTAAATCAACTATTATGCCTAGACATGTGCGAGGCCGGGACCAGAACCCAAAAATACTTTAGTCCCGGTCATGTCTGTCATTAACAAGGAACATCGGCGGAAATACGAGTGAGAAGTGCTCCAGATCTAAAACCGGCAGATTCTGCAACAACTTCCCTGACTATGGACAAATAACAGAAAAAGTAAGGTTATTAAGACTGGATGTAGAATAAATACCAAGTTTAACACATTCGACACGATTCGGTTTTATTAAAGAGTAGCTCTACAAATTCATTTTCGTGTGCATTCATCTTTCGATAAATGCACTGCTTGGTCTTTTCATTCTATGCTAATCTGTCGTTTTTTCTTTTCCGTTTGTAACATCACATGAAGCAAAGTAACCATTCTGCAGTTTGGCGAAAGTCCTGTGAGGTCATTTCTCCATGACGTGCAATTAGAGAAGTTGAATCAGTAACCGAATTCAAGCGCAAATTCACTAATCGAAAGCTCGAAGAAAAAGAAGGATCTATGGGTGATGATTGCAGAGGCTGTACTGGCTGCTTTGCGAAAGGAAGGGCACAACAGTCAAGAGAAACGAGCTATGCGGTAGCAAAGGAAGTAAATTAGTTCTGTTGTGACTAATAAATTTTTTTGTCTCGATTGTTTTGACGAGACCCATCATGCTATGGAATGAACGACTAAAAAAGAGTGCTGAGGACAGAAGAGATAAAACATTATGTTCAACCTCCTCTCTAAGAACAAAGAAAAATAAAGCACTTTTCTGTACAGCTTCTCATTAAAATATAGCGTGGCTCACTGTTAGGCCACAGCGTGACTAATGTGCTAACGGAGCCCAGAACTAAAAACAGACTTTCACCAGGACCAGTAGCAAATGGAAAATTTCCACCGGAACCAGGACCAAAAAAAGTTCGTCCGCACATGTCTAATTATGCCACTTGCAAAATCATTGGAATTTTCTACTGAAGATTTTAAAGAATCAACATCTTCAACTACTGAAAGTTTCGGCTTTGTTGCTTATACTTCTATATAAAGTGAGAGAATTTCCATGGAATTACACAGCATATATACTATACACCTAGATTTTATCTGCATTCGAATTTCAACCTCTAACTGTGATAGTCTTATAGATACGAATTGCCTGAAATTCATCGAAATTTTTTGAAGTAATTAGTGGGTAGCGAGAATAAACGACCACATACTGACTTTTGCTTTCTCGCCACCGATTTTGTTATATTGGAAAATGGAACATATCACAAGATGCAGTACAAACAGCTTTGCAACCTCCATAACGCAGTTTACGATAATTAAATATCTTTGGTTTTGAACAAACAAAACAATCCTACCACTTTGTGTGATATGGAATATCGCTACCTAGATTCTTGAAAATAAAAGACACTCAGTCCAGAGAAGCGGTATTATGTAGATCGTACAAATTCTCTTGTGGCATCTTGTCCTCTATTCCATTTTCCAATATGGCAAAGTCAATGATAAGACAACAAAACTGAACCGTAGTAGTTTTTATTGGATACCCGTTAATTAAACCAGAAATTTTCTATCAGTTTTAAGCAACTCATATCCATATGACTATATAGGATGCAAAGCTCAACCTAGTATAAAGGGTGTTTCATAAGTAACGGCCCCATTTTTAAAAGTCTTGCTCCATATAAATGAGACCGTTATTTATAAAACATCCTTTATATTCTGATAGAGCTCGAAATTCTCTACCACCATCTATAGTTATCTTTTATCTTACTTGTATTTATGTAAACAAAAGTTGAATACATTAGATATACTCTCATATGGCAGTAGATCAAATTGACTACTTTTAGAAACTTTCAAAATTATTATTCTTATTATCGAAGTACACATTTACAAAAGTAAAAAGATATTCTGATAGAGCTTGAAATTCTCTACCACCCTACATATTTCTGTCTTGTCTTGCATTTACTTACTAAAGAAAAACTCGAATATCACAGAAACACCCTCCTTGATAAACTATAAAAGACTGCATTTTTTACTATCTCTTTCGTTTTTATTTTCAGAAGTCTAGAACGATAGGGAATCTCAAGTGCTATCAGAATATATAATTAGTTGGTGAAAAAGCTGTTTCTATATTGGTAATGAACCTAAAATAAAAATGACAGAGATAGAAAGAATTCAATTTTTAAAGTTTGCCAAAGGGTACTTTAAGTAATATTCGATTTATCCTTCAGTAAGTAAGTGCAAAGCAAGACAGAAATATATAAGATGATAAAGAATTTCAAGCTCTATCAGAATATGTATTTACTTCTGTAAATATTCATTTCGATAATAATTATAATAATAATTTCAAAGTTTCTAAAAGTAGTCAATTTGATTTACTGTCATATGAGGGTATATCTAATGTATTCAGCTTTTGTTTACAACAAACACAAGTAAGATAAAAGATACCTATACAGAGTGGTAGAGAATTTCGAGCTCTATCAAAATATAAAGGATGTTTTATAAATAATGGCCCCATTTGTATAGAGCAAGACTTTTAAAAATGGGGCCGTTACTTATGAAACACCCTTTATAACACATCTATCTGAATAGTGCGTATACTGCAAATATCAACTTGTTCTACTGAAAAATATCAATAAAAGAATATTGCTAAAAACGATTAACAACTTATGACACACTCTTCACGATTTTGGAGGTTCTGTGGTCTGTTCGAGAAATACGGACATCACATTGTAATAGCTTTTTATTAGTGATAATCTTACTAGAAATTCTTCACCTACATTGAAAGACGAACACGCATCACACAATACATCCTCCACTCTTATTACGAGATCGATACATCAAAATCAAGAAAATCTTTCATGTCTTTTTATGCAAAGAACTTCCCTTACAAAACAAAAACAACTATGTCGTACTAGAGAAATACTATAAACCATTACAAACGAGCTAATGATCAAGAAGAACTATTTATCAAACAATAATAACTCGAAATTCCTATCATTAAACCTCAACACTATTATCTTTTTTAAAATTAAATTCGTGGAAATTTGAATTGATGTTCTATATCTTTAGTGTGTGATTAATTTCTACTCACCAATGATGCGTGTCTTAGCCTCGTTTCCATTTTGATCTAAGTCTTATCGTTCAACATTATATATCTTACATTGATTCTGTATTCATTTTATTTCTTTTCGAAAAACACAGCTTTATTCAATGTTAGAGCACATACTTGCCTTATTGTGACAGTAACAGTTGTGTTATTTTTTCAAAATGAAGGTTTCTCTCTTACCATCAGGTCGTACGCAGAAAGGAAAATAAGAAACAGTTTTGCTTCTCTATTGAAGAATTTTATCGCATGAGAAAAGGTAAGTACTTTATGGTATGTGCTGCAAAAAATCAGCTATTTATATTTGTTTAGCGGCATTACAGTAGTTCTACGTTAAAAAGAAAAAAAGAGAAGGAGTAAGTGTGAGGGAAGCAAGAAAAGAGAGGTTCCTGAAAAGATGTGAGCACTCGATTATTATTGTAGTGATATAAAACAGTTGAATTGTGCATTTTTGCAATGTTAGAATTCAGCGAAGAAATCTTGGAGGTGCGAGTATAAATATGGGTGTAAGTGTGGATGTGGGTACGGGTGTGGGTGTGGGGTATGAGTGTGGGTGTGGGTGTGGGTGTGAGTGGACGGGTGTGGGTGCGGGTGGACGAGTGTGGGTGGGGGGGGGAGATTAATGGGTGTGAATGGGTGTATTCTTGCCTCAAACCAACACCCTGACACTCACACCTCGACATCCACACCCACACTCACGCCCACGCCCACACCCAAGCCCAACCACATCCACATCCAAGTCCAACCACACCCACCCCCAAGCCCAACCACAACCACACCCAATCCCAACCACACCCACACACCAACACCCACATCCACACTCCGACACCTACCATACACCCCGTCCACACCGACACCGGCACCCAAACCCAAACCCAACCACACCCACCCACATCCACACACCCACACCCATACCCACACTGATACCCACTGACCTACACCAACACCAACACCCGCACCCACACCAACACGCATACCCACCAACACCCATACTCACCAACACGGGCACACCTACACTCACACTCACATCCACACCAACCCACACACTCACATCCAAACTCACACCCACACCCACACCCGTACCCACATCCACAGTTGCACTCATGCTTATACGCACTTCCAAGATTTCTTTGCTGAATTCTAACATTGCAAAAATGCACAATTCAACTGTTTTATATCGCTGCAATAATAATCGAGTGCTCACATCTTTTCAGGAGCCTCTCTTTTCTTGCTTCCCTCACACTTACTCCTTCTCTTTTTTTCTTTTTAACGTAGAACTACTGTAATGCCACTAAACAAATATAAATAGCTGATTTTTTGCAGCACATACCATAAAGTACTTACCTTTTCTCATGCGATAAAATTCTTCAATAGAGAAGCAAAACTGTTTCTTATTTTCCTTTCTGCATTCGACCTGATGGTAAGAGAGCAACCTTCATTTTGAAAAAATAACACAAGTGTTTCTGTCACAATAAGGCAAGTATGTGCTCTAACATTGAATAAAGCTGTGTTTTTTGAAAAGAAATAAAATAAATACAGAATCAATGTAAGATATATAATGTTGAACGATAAGACTTAGATCAAAATGGAAACGAGGCTAAGACACGCATCATTGGTGAGTAGAAATTAATCACACACTAAAGATATAGAACATCAATTCAAATTTCCACGAATTTAATTTTAAAAAAGATAATAGTGTTGAGGTTTAATGATAGGAATTTCGAGTTATTATTGTTTGATAAATAGTTCTTCTTGATCATTAGCTCGTTTGTAATGGTTTATAGTATTTCTCTAGTACGACATAGTTGTTTTTGTTTTGTAAGGGAAGTTTTTTGCATAAAAAGACATGAATGATTTTCTTGATTTTGATGTATCGATCTCGTAATAAGAGTGGAGGATGTATTGTGTGATGCGTGTTCGTGTTTCAATGTAGGTGAAGAATTTCTAGTAAGATTATCACTAATAAAAAGCTATGACCATATGACGCTCGTATTCTCGTCAGAGGCTACAGTTTCTCTGATATTATATTAGTGTTGGAGAACTGCAGGTAACTCTACTATGATTTCGAAAAATTCTGTTCAAACTCCAACTTCAACTCTTGTTTGTTTTTGCAACTCCGCTTTGCTCAAATGCACCGTGAACTCCGATCTTGCTAACTCATACTCATTTGAATACAAGCGGAGAAAGACAAGTTTTTCAATTTAAACTTATTTGAATATCAGTTGTGGGATGTGTCAGGTTTAGAGATGTGAATTACCATAGCAGTCGATGCCGTTAGCCCTCCAAACAACTCTTTTTTCCGTTGACGCTAGCACTATCGTAACCGGTTAGCATGATGACACATATCTTTAGTTAAGTTTATTGTTATTATTTCAAAGGATGAATGCATTTGCATTCAGGTTGTTCACCAACAATAAAAAATCACAAAGATATGCGTTCGAAGCACTGAATTTTTCAACAAATTGATATTTCATCGCGCCATCGATGAGTTTTTAAATTATCTGTATTTTTCTCTCACTCTCTATGTAATGATACAAGGCCATTCATTCCTAGTTTTCTTAATGGCGTCATGAATACCGCACGCATGCACGTGCTTTTACTGTCGACTCTTTTTCATTTTCTTCTAACAGATCATGAAATAAACCAGAGTTATATCGAAGTCGGAAAAAAAGACATCAACACCAACTCCACCCACTAATTTTAAGATCTCATTCCAACTCCGCTCCAAACCTTTTCAACTCTGCTCCTACTCTGTTTACAAATTGTAAAATCTCACTCCAACACCGCTCAAACTTTACTTACCAATTTCAAAACTTCACTCCAACTCCGAGTTGGCGTCGCCCGGCACTGCGTTATATGTTACACATGTTGATCCTATAGTTCATATCATAGAAGAAAACAATATTGAATTAAAGCATTACTGAATAATCAATAAATGCTTTCTCCATTGCATTGTACTTAATGAAATGATTCCATAGAAAGGGATTATTCGATTTTGTTTTAAATGATACTCTGCGGAAACATCGATCACAATGCATTGCTCTCTGTATAGTTGAAGTTTTAAGCTCTTTTGGGTACTCAGAAAGTGAGTACACTCTAGGATTTGATCAGTGTGTCCGACCCTCCGTCCGTTTACACGATAACTTTTGAAAGGAGAGTCCAATTGCGATGAAATTTTCTGCATAGTTCAGTCTTAACAATATCTCGGTTGACTTTAAAGATGAGCATGATTGGCCAAGTTCTTCCTGAGCTATTACAAAAACAGTCATTTTTCCCTATGCCTTTCAATATGAAAATCGACCTATCCCCATTTTCTTAAAAAACTTTTACTATCATAATCAAATAAAACTTCAACCATTATATAGCATTCGATAGAGAATTTCACGACCGACAAAATGGTATATAAAACATAACGAAACAACAAGATTAACTCATCTATTGCAAAGACAATTAAACGAGAATTAGTTCTGTTTGTGTCTACGCTCTAATCGGTCCACAATTAGAACTGTCTTTCGATCACAGAGATGTACTTCTAGGTTTTCTGGGGTAAAGAACTCGAATCTGAGCTCCATTTTGCTCGAAATCTTATTGGTCGAACAGTAATCAATAGAAATCAAGTTATAGGAAAAACGACTTTCTTAAGGTAAATGAAGATGAAGAGTTCAAGTGTGAGTTGTATTCGTCTGTAAATCTTATTAGTTGAGCAGTAATCAATAAAAATCAAGTTCTTATAGAAAACGTGTGTCAGGATAATTTGGGTAACAATAATCGACCGAATCTTCAGCTTACGACTGAACTGGCCTAACTCATTGATTGCCTGCTTTCTTCGTATTCATCTGCCAGACTAAAAATGATTAAATGCGTCATTAATAAAGCAGAATAGTACGGTACATTATTTGATTCATATTATTCCTGCTAGTATGAAAAATTATTCTTTTATTATTATTGTACGTAAAATTATTAAAACTATAGCTGAATTCGATAAGGAAATATAGTCAAATTTTTCAAAATAAATTGAATTAAATTGATTAATCTTTCCATTGAATAGTTGTATGATCAATCGGCGTAGTAGGCCATTTAAGCTGTAGGCTTAAAATTCGGCTAATTAATATTACTAGGATAATTTTTATGATCAATACATTCTAGGCTGACTCATCTGTCTCATTCACTTTTTGAAGTGCACATAAATCTCGGATTTAAATCCAATTTTTCCACATTTATTTTCAACAACTTCTCGCAAAGCTCTCCGCAGGCTATTCGTCAAATCATCTATCGCACAGTCTAAATTGAGTATCGGTCTGACTATGTTGTTGCCGATACGGACATCTGCATGCACATATAGACTCACACTTTGATTTCTTAGAGCTTTTCAGCACTTTTCATGTCCATCATATCTCTTCCGTTCTCACTTATCGTTGTAACGTATTTTTCTCCGTTCATCTGCAAAGTTATCTTCGTAAATTCCTATATATCTCCAAATGCAAAGTTAATTCTATCAGATTTGTACTACATTCTTGTAATTTGTTAGTTTTTCAAATTCACTTTGATTTCTATCGTTGCTTTACCATATTCTTTTTAGATGGCGTCAGATTATGACGAAGATGTACCAGAACACAGATTGCGCTTCACCGATGTTGCTGATGAGCCCAGAAGAATGCTTCCACCTATTCAAGGTTTCGAGGAGATGCCCCTCGTTTCTCTTGAGGAGGCAGTGAAGCCAATTGCTAAACATATACCCAATATACAAGATAAGGTATCGGTTGCCAAAGAAAAGTGCAAAATTCCGCCAGCTGATGGGCTCTCTATCGACGAATCAGCCTCAATTAGACTGTACACTATGGAATGGAAACCACGCGATCAATGTCTTTACGTTGTTCTTAACAAGACTCTTCGTTCTGAAGATCGAAGTCTTTTAAAGGATTGGTTTCTCTATTTGAAATTAATTATCACATCTCTTTTAAAAATTCCTTCGACTCCTCGTCTAGTCTATCGTGGCGTAAAATTAGACTTGTCATGTGAACATTCAGTGGGACAAAATACCATCTGGTGGGCGTTCTCCTCCTGTACTACTTCCATCAAATTTCTCGAAAATGGATCTTTTTTTGGAAAAACAGGCGTCAGAACCCTCTTTAAGATCAATTGCCACTCTGGTATCGATATTCGTCAACACTCAGCGTATCCAAGAGAGGAAGAAGTTTTACTTCTTGCTGCTACTTACTTTCAGATCGTCTCATCTCATGATGAAGATCATGAACTCCACATTATTGAATTGCAGGAAACTAAGCCAGAGTATCCTCTCATTGATATAGTGCCACTGATTAATGGTTCGCCTACAGTACATCATAACGGTAGCAATTTCGTGTCACCCATACTTATCATGCCTGCGCCAAGAACAATACAACCACAGCCGATATATTCGAGAGGCACAAATAATCTGGCTGATCGTAATTTAGATCTGGAACGTTCTATTACTAGATTTCAGCTTCGTTCGAATGTGATATTAGATGAACGGCGATTGAACGATCGAGAAATGAAAGTGATCGCTGATCAGGCCATTGTCCACGGACAATGTGTTAAACTTTCTTTACGCGATAACGATATAACATCCGAGGGTGTTTCAACGCTTGTCGAGGGAATCTGCAAGAGTACTACATTAAAAGAACTTGATCTTAGCCAAAATCATTTGACGGGCATAGATTTGTTGTATTTGGCACGAAAGCTCTCGGCTAATCAGTTGATTAGTGTTAAAGAATGGAAATGCTGTGGAATAGTAAAAGAGAAGGTGAGAACGTAAATCATAGAATCAAAATGAATAAAATCATAGATAAACGGTGTGCAAGTGCTTATTGTAGCTAACATTAGCTGTAAGTCTATGTTTTCGCACTTTTTTGTTTTCCCCGATATTTCTATAAGAAAAAGAGAGTGAACCATCAATCGTACTCTGGGGCTCTTAAAACTATTTTTCCATCGAAAAGAGTTTTGTATAAATACGAACAGCAACGCAGAATTCACCTGTCAGAACATATAACCATATGCGTCGAAAAGAACGTAGCGTAGTGGTTTTGCAAAGCGAGTATTGCATAGACACATCAGAGATGGAACCGGTACCAGTTACCGGCCGGTCTGCCGGTAGACCGGTTCCATCTATGACACATATGCCTAGAGATGCACTTTCAAGCATATCGTTAAGACCGGTGAAAGCCGATAAGCTGATGAAGAACCTACGGTAAATATCGGTTTCTTATATGATTCAGACAACTCTTGGTTAACAGAACCTAGCCACGCCAATGTATCGGTCTTCACCGTAGGTTTTTCGTTTTCTTACCGGCTTCACCGTTTTCTCACCAGTGCATCTCTACATATGCCAGTATACGATGAAAAAATATCAAGATTTCGTTGGAAAGTAAGATCACTTTTTCAAAACATATCTAAATGTTTTGATGCATAAAACGATGCAAAAATAAAAGAAATCAAGAACATGTTGTAAAGATAATATTCTGATACATTAAATGCCACTCAATGCTAAATTTTTTTACTTTATTCAGCAGCATTCTCAAAAAGTATGACAGGAAACAACTGATGGAGTGGTTCGCAGGCTCTTGAGGCACTATCGATTTACTCCTGTCAGAAACTTCTCTTTGGTTATTTTACTAATCCCTAGTATGGATGTAAGAGTGAGAGTGAGCTATTGGCCTACCGTCTATCTGCATTATCGATCCACTGGTTCAAATGTATGATGATTTCTATTATTAGACTTAGCTTGATTAATTAAATCATACATGATTCGGATGGTATACAATCGTAAAATTAAACTATGTATTACGGTAAAGCAAGACTCGTACTATGATAAATGACAGTATACAGATAGTTTCTCTTCTCAAACGAATTCTGTAAGTCCTGTTCGAGGGAGATAAACGACTTTCAATTATCACCAAAATCAAATTGGAATCGCTTGAAGGTGCAAAGTTACTGATTCACAATTAACTACTTTAGCAATGCCTGAATGACAAAAATCATGAGGTGGGTTTTCTCGTGAATGCAAGTTTATTATTGGAATATAATGGATTTTTGAATAAACTTTGACGAAATTTTATAGACAATGAGAATTTGAAACTCATCGGTATTTTGAAATTTTAGGGTTCTTTTTCTTAGTCAGTAAGCTTTTTTTTAATTGCAAATAGAACAATTTTATTAAGTTTTAGTAAATGTGATCGGATTCGTGGAACTTAATCCTTAATCTGTTTTTCACAATCCTGAGTTTTTTTTTGTCCATAAACATTTTTTTGAAAAAATTACTACTTTTATAGTAGACTCATTTTCTGCAAAACAAACTACACTAAGAATTTTGAAAAAACAACTGCGGATTAACACTTAAACATATGGTTTCCTGTCGCTTAAACTTTATCAGAAATCATTATTTTACTAAAAAGCTCTTTCCCTCACTAAAAAGTGAAAATCGATATTTTCCTTTAGGGTGATTTCTTTAAGTCATAGATCAAGAAGATGAGTTGTCTATCACTAAATAATGAAACTAATATTTAGTCGTAATATTTCTCTTCACAACTCTAATTCAGTAGAAACAATTTGCTATTTTTCCCGATAAATAGTAAGTGGCATTGCTAACCACTTATTACTGATGGTTAATCACATTTTAGATTCTTAATCAGTAATCTACAGTAGTAACCAGTTTTTTTCGATGTTACGATGATATTTATTTCTTGTGTTATTGAGATGTGTGTATGCTAGCAGAAGCCAGTGATGCTTCTTCGCTCACCGTCATCGAGGGCTTTCATCTTCTCATCGACTTCGTCGAAATATAAATTTTTCGTATCCGGGCAACTAGACTCATAAGTTAGTACTAATAGTTACCTGTCATTGTAACAGTAGCTGGTTTTAAGTTAACTGGTTCCTTAGTCCATCAACCAGTGGTGGCATCAGTACTATGGCGAATCTGTGTATAATTTACTCTCGTCGGTGTATCCTTATTAGGTACCAAGCTTCGAAAAACTGGATGTAGATTCCCATTCCCAAGTTCCGATGTACAAATCGGTAAACCTCTATAAGAGACTAAATATTTCTTAAAAATTTTTTTCTTGCATGGAAAGATCAACTACTGAAGTTCCAGAAACTAATGCCCCAAATATGTTGGTACATTATTATGTCTTCACTGTCATGTTCTGTTAGAAATAGTGATTGTTTACAGTTTGAAATATCATCATTTCAAGCCCCGATTGTACTATGATTAGATGATTTTCACACTATTTATCCGCTGGCTTCTATTTTCCGTCATTGCCAAGACGAATAAGCAAAATGAGTCATGAATCTTATAAATTGATGCTTAGTTTTGCCATATTAGATTGCTCTTCTAAATTGGGAATGCTTCTTATTTTGATGCAATACGTTATAACGTAAATAATTGTGATGTCTCCTTCTTATTGATATACTTCTCGAGATTTATATATTTCTAGAAATTGCCTGCAGCTCCAATCAAGATATTGAAACTCAGTAATAATAACATCGGAGATGAAGGCGCAAAGTATTTGGCAGAAGTAATCAAGGCCCGCGGTACGCTAACTGATCTGCACTTGGACAATAATCAAATAAGCGATGTAGGTGTCCAGTTGCTAGCCAATGCTCTCTCTCATCCGACAACCAGACTGCAGAAGCTTTATCTCCACAACAATAAACTGATAAAAGATTCGAGTGTCAACTATCTGGTTGATATGCTTAAGACCAATCGATCACTGAACACATTCTGGCTGACCAACTGCACTTTTTCTAGTGATAGTAGAAAAAGATTGAACGAAGCGGCTGCATCAAAGAAAGACTTTCATTTGGTCTTAGAAAAGTTTGACTAGCCACTAGAAAAATCGTTTTATGAACTGATGAATTTCTCATCAAATGGCTTATCCGTCAACTAAAACAGATGCAAATGCAATACATAATACTTCATATTTATTCACTTTTCACCATTCAGGTGGATGTGGGTGTGGGTGTAGATGTGGTTACGCTGTAGGTGTAGACGGGAATGTGGCTGTGGGTATTGATTTCGATTCAACATTCACACCCACATCCAAGCCCACACCTACACCTACACTCACACACCCACATGCACACCCACACGCACACCCACACCCCACACCTACATCCCACACCCACACTCACACCCTTCGATTTCGGATTAAAGCATACATTTATGAATATATATATATATATACAGAAAAAAGAAAAATCAATTACCACAAAATCGAGTGTAGATGTGGGAGTGTTGAGAAGATCGTCATCTATAGGGTGTGGATGTGGGGTGTGAAGGTCTCTGTTATAAGTTCCTAATCACACTCAGACTCACCCACACCCATAACCTCATGAAATTACGAGCGAGCACTCTGTCACCGAGTCTCAACTAATAATCGTTTCTTCTAGTAAAGAAGCAAGATTTTTGAAAAGATTTGAAGTCTTGGCAGGCATATGACTCGAAGAATCTTCAGAGAAAATTTATTATGAACTGAAGAAACTAGAAAAAATTATGCCCCGTATCTTTTTATTATGGAATTCGTACCACTTCACTTTAGATACTCTACGTGTGGTAGAAAAGTCTTGTCGATCAGTCGATCGAAAATAAAATGTAATCGACGCTCCTAATACATACATGATTTTTCCATGGGTAAGCTACTATCAACTAATGAGAGAACAACTTTGAATCTTTTGGATAGATGTGGATGTGAATGGCGTTTTGCCTTACTGCCACATCCAAAATCGCACCAAAAAAACCTTATACAGAATACAAAGAGAATTTTCTCAGATTGTTCTAGCACTACTATAAAAAAATGCATTTCTTTCAGAAGTAATCCAACTATATTGAGGCAGAAATACTACATCGACTTAGACCATTATGCAAAGAAATAAAAAAAAACGTCTGAATGTAAATGTTTGTTTTTCTCATTCTTGAAAACCCTCTTAGAGACACATATGGTGCTGCGGAGAAGTCTAAAATACTCAGGTAGAAATAATTTATCAACTAACACTTGTGAAAAGAAGTTTAAAAAAATACAACACAAAGCAATCGTTGTGTTTTTTCATCGTTAGAAGCCTCCTTATAAGGAAGGAATTGCATTCAACAGAAACATAAAATATTCGAGCAAAAATACTACATTTATTTTCAAATTTACATAGTCAAGTCATTTTTACATGAAGAAAAATTAGTCATAATGTTTGCCTTCACCTATAAGCAATGTTTTAGGTAGAAGTAAATTTTATTTACCAGAAATCTAAAGCATTCATGGAGAAAATTTTCGTGAATTTCCTTTTCTGTGAAAAAACTGTTGGTGAAGTTCCTTGCGAAATTAAAAATGTGAAACATGATGAAACTGTTGTTTCTGATTTAGTGCAAATTGGGTTCTCTCATTTTTCACCATATATTAGGTTCCAATTCTTTATCTGATGCCTTTGTGCAAATTTCGCTGTCAAGGTCCGTGATGGTCTCTAGTGCGTGTCTGTCACAGTGTGTGATGATCTTTGCAGTACATCTGGGATGGTCTTCAAAACACCTCTATCACGATCTTTCGGGAGGATCGGGTCCAAAAAAGAAAGTCTCTTTATGTCTTCGCAGAGAGATATTAGGATGATTAGATAAGAAACGAATGGTATCTTTTTTTTTAATCGTATTGGTTTTTCCTAACAGAGAGAACTACAATATTCAAACAAATGTAGAGCATGAGTACGAATTCTGTTTCAGCTTGAAACCGAACATGCGTATTCTTTTCTTTGGATCAATCATAAAGATCGCCCACATAAGATTCTATCTTGGCTCACTAGGCTTTTTCTTGAGTCTTAACACGTTAGTTTCTATGGATATTTTCGTGTGATAGTTTTATCGAATATGTAGTTCAGTCTGCTCTGTTAGCTGATATTAATTTCAACTTTAAATTTGGTGTTTGATAAGTAGGATACTTGAGCGATGATGTCTGTCTGTTTGACTCGCATTCGATGCTTTTCGTGCAGATATGACTTTATGGGAATGTTTTTTCAATCAAAATTTGACTGGGTTTGATATCCGTCTCAGATCAATTGAATCCCAAAGATATTTTTATTGACTGACTCCCGTTCTGCAGTGCATAGATTCATTAAAAAAAATTACCCGATTTTAGTCCTGTTCTACGAAAACTATTATAAAGTGTTAAAATCATTGCATATCGTTTTTTCCGGTATATGGGATAATAACGAGTGTTCAGATGTCAGAGACATAAAATGAATAATTTGAAAGGTGCAGAAGTAAAATGAAATAAACTATCTTCTTTCTAGATCAATTCATGCAGCGATTGTTGTGAAAAGCTCTTATCTTTAGTCTGAGTCCTTCATTCAGAAAATGAACTTGGCTAATCATCAAACAGATGTATCTCGCTTCTGCGACATAGCAGAAGGACCTGAAAGAATGACATTACCAATGGAGGGTTATGAAAAAGTGCCATTGGTAACACTTGAACAGGCTATTGAACCACTTTTATCATATGTATCTGATCTGAAACGCATGGTATGGGTCGTTAAGCAGCGGTGCACAAATCCAGCTGATAGTCTCTCGCCTGATGAATCGGCTTCGATTATGCTCTATACTATGAGTTGGCCGCCAAACAAAAAATCATTCTATATGATTCTTAACGACGTACTACGTCACGAAAATGATGTTCTATTGAAGAATTGGTTTCTTTACTTGAAATTATTCGTCACTGCTCTTTCAAAGATACCATCTGAACGTCGTTTCCTTCATCGTGGAGTGAAGAAAAATCTGAGTGCCGATTATTCTCCTGACAGTACAAAGGTCTGGTGGGCATTTTCTTCTTGCACATCATCAGTTAAGACTCTCGAAAGTGATTTATTTTTGGGAAAAACTGGTACGCGAACACTATTCACAATAGATTGTTATTCAGGTAAAGACATCTATCGACATTCAATGCATTCAAAAGAAGATGAAGTCTTGTTACTTGCTGCCTCTCGATTCAAAGTTCTCTCGCAGTTGGATGCGGGCAATGGTTTGACCGTAATTCAAATCAAAGAGATCGATCCAGCATATCATTTTTCTGAAAGCTTGTCAACAAACAATACATCTGCATCAACAATTTCATCGTCGATAATTTCATCGAAGAGAACGCACGGTAACGGTCCCTATCATAATGAAAAACTGGAACAAACCATAAAGAAAATGCAATCAAGAAAGCTAGATTTAAGTCAAGAACAATTAAATGATCAAGACATGGAAATAGTTGTCAATCAAGGATTGATTGATAAAGAGTGCATAAAATTAAGTATGACGAGTACGCAAATTACGCAACATGGCGTCTCAATTCTAGCAAAGGCACTGCGTAATAATAAATGCTTGCAAGAGCTGGATATATCGTATAATGATATATCTGACTCTGGAATTCGTGATATCACATCCACTATGAATAGTTCCATTATGAAACAAGTAGATCTGACCGGGAACAATATTTCTAACGAAGGCGCAAAGTATTTAGCGAAAATGCTCGAGACAAACACAAGCTTGCTCCATTTATCACTAAGCGTAAATCAAATAGGCAACAGTGGTGTTAACATATTAGCCGATTCTCTTGCAAATAGTAATACATGTCTTGAAATCTTGAATTTAAGCGCAAACAAAGATATCGATGACGAAAGCATCGATTTACTTATCAACATGATGGAGCACAATCGAAAACTAAAAAAACTTGATTTACGTCATAACAGTTTGTCGAATGATGGTGAAGCAAGACTTCGAGCTGCGGTCAAATCGAAAAACGGCTTCCAATTATGGTTGTCCCATTCCTTTTGAACTGTTATAACATCATTGGATGTCATTTCGTTCTTTCTATTATTTGTTTCACATATGTGAGGACAACATACCTGCATAGAACATAAGAAACTCACTAAACTCTGTCGTTGGATGGTATAGAACAAAAACACAACTCGGGTCCAAATCATGGATTCAATGTGTGGGTGTGGGTGTGAGTGGGTGTAGGTACATGTAGCGAGAACGCATACCCACACCCTGATCAAATAGTTTTCCATAATGTACAACCGAATATTCTTCGATCTGCTTTATTATTTAATTGGCATTTATTCTGGAACTCACCTATATTTTCGAAGAAAGTATGAAGTAGAAGTCTTAAGTTCGAGGACTTCCCACTCCGTCCCATTATAGACAGGCCCCCATTACAGACCCATAGCAACGGAAGAGAACATTCGAGATATACTCCCATTAGAGACCTCACCAAATATTTTTTGCAAAATTGATGAAATTATAATTTTGAAAAAAATGAAGATGATTATTTGTCAGTTGATTAATACATTACGGTACGAAAGATCTCTTGTATATATGTAAACGCAGACTTATTTGTCAATTAATTCAATGATAATTATAATAACGAATGTTAAATTAGCAAAAACACGAATTAAAAAAACATGAAAAATAATGCGCGAATAGAAAGAATGCAAACAAAAATGGGGCGCTCGTAGAAAAAATTAAAATTTTTTTTCAAATGTAGAAATAAATAATGAATTCTCGCTTTTGTTATCGATCATTAGTGAAAAGAACTAGAGTCGACGATAAATTTGTTCAGTTTACGGATCATCTATTAGAATAAGAGGGTTGAATGATATACTTGATGTTCCACAATTTCACCTCCAAAAGAGCTACGCTAACAAGCTTTGTTTTTGTTGATTAATAGTAAATGATGGATATGTAAAAACTTATGCAGATGTTTACTATGGACGAATAAGAGCACGTTATCAAGCAACAGACTTAGATCCAGCAATTATTTTTTTAATTCTATTTGCTTGTTTGTTAGGGCGATTTTTTATAGTTTCTATATTTGTTAGACTTATTCTTGCTTTCTTTTGTAATGGATTTCGATGTTCACAACGATCATTGTTACATCGAAATATTTCATAAAATTAAAAAAATCTCTTTAAATTTGACTTTAACTAATTCTAGTTAATATTCAATTATCGGCTTAATTCTCCTTTCAATATATAGTAGATGTTCCTTTATAGAAGATCTATCAACTTGCTAACTGACTTCCTATCAAATATGTATAATGTGTAAAAATAATGCATACTATTAAGTAATCATTGTTTTTTTCTTCATATTATGTTCTTCTGTATGGTATTGCTCATATTTATTTCAATAAAATATCGGATAATTATTCAATTGGTTTACACGATTTATTGTCCATAAATTATTTGAAAGAGAAGAAATGAGCTAATCAGTAGTCATTGCGACGATTAATGTATTGTCAGAACAACAAAAAAAAAACTTTCAATAGAAATACGAAGAAATAACGCAGAATAAAGAGAGACGACTGTTTAACTTTTTGATGAACATTGAAAAGATCTCGATCGAAATAGCTTTGAAGAACACTGAAATATCAATAGGGACCTTGATCATAAGATTGCTGCAATTTCATTAAATATTGATATGTGATGATTTTGTAACATTCTGGAATTGTAGCTCCTCATATAATGTCGTATTCTTGCAGTAAATGCTAACACACTGTATATGTTTGAACCTATTAGAGTTAAATTTTAACAATCAATTGATTATCGCAATGATTACTCATTTATCTTATTCTAAATAATCAACGGACAGTAAATCACGTATATGCACATTCAATCAATAAAATATCTTATAAATTTTTTTTGTTTTCTAGATATTAATTAGGAAGAAATTTTTCCTAATTAAAAATGATGCTAAAACTAACGTCAAAATTTTTCTTGAGCTTTTAAAATCATAAACAATCTCTTTCGTTTATTTGAAAAATTGCTACTCTTTACACATAATAAAAAAAAACACGACATCTTCCATTAGAAGGAGACAGTTCATAAGAGTGATGAGGCTTAGCCCTACTTTACTAATTAATAAGAAATCTCGACAAATAATACAAATATCAATTATTCGATTAATAGATTTTATTAACATATGAATTAACTCAAAAAAATATAAATATGATTTTAAATAAAATAAATATTATTGTATAAATAAATAACGATAATTAAATATGTTATGTAGGTTTATTTTGTTGTGTTGTATATCATTGAAGATTATTTTATGTTTGGTGTTAATAACGAATAAAAGAATATCTATGTGTTCTATTGATTGGTGTATTTCGTATTTGATATCGCTTGTTTACTTGTAAGAGAACTTGTAAACTATTTCGAATAGAAATATATATTGACTTGGAGAGAATATTTTCTATTGATTTTCTTTCGTTGTTTTCTTTTCCACTATGATGAATTCCAACAATTAAACATTTTTATAGTTCGTTTTCAATTCGTTTTTTTTAAGTGTTTGTAGATAATGATCACCACCATCTATGGAATCATTCTGTAGATGTTCTTCACCATCTCCTTTATTTCCTACTTTGTTCAATGTTTTGTAAGTAATGAATTTATTTATTCTAATTATATTTAAAATAAATATGAATGTTTAGTTTCAATCATAATTTATGTCAGATATATCATTAATTATTGCTACAAGTCCTGTACCATAAATAGTAAGTTTTAAAAATTTTATATATATAATAATTATTTCAATGTCTTTAGATTTGATTATCTCTAACATGGTCATTATAAAATTCTGATAATCGTTCATCGGTTTCATAACTATTTCGCTCAGCTTCATTTGATTTATGATCATTAATGGGAAAAGCTCGTTGGCCTCCTGAACAATTTGGTGAATATGTTGAATGTGCATTGTTGTAAAGGAAATGGTGAATAAAATGATACTTATTGATTAGATCGTCTTGATGAAAATGAAAAAATGATAAGATAATGTCGAATTGTTCGTGCTGATGAATGTCGACGTTGTCATTTATCAAGTGATCAAGAATATACAATGAAATATTCTCCAATACAAGCTAATCGATGTATGTGTTAAATTGAGTTGGCTATGAGAAAATTTTCTATTGTATTTATTTAAGAAAATATTTCTATATTTATTCTGTTAGTTATTTATATTTAATAAAAGTTGAAAAAATATATATATTGAAAATTTGAAATCGAAAATTTTTTTTTCTTGAAAATTTATTCAAATATAAGAAAATAGGTTAGTAAAAATTATTAGAAATGCTTGGTAAGATGTTGATGATATTCTAAATACAGTTGCTCAAAAAAGTATTGGACCAAAACTTTTTTGAGTCATA
>CAJNOP010000004.1:5969134-5981628 GCA_905250075.1 Rotaria sp. Silwood1
AAAAAAAAACATATAGAACAAATTTGAAACTGGAACTTTCTAATAAGCTAAAGTTGTTTTCTTTTAAATCAATAAATCTTGAAAATTATCGTGTAGTTCGAAAAACTGAATGAAGCTTCTTTGCTATGGATAATGAGAATATGCTTCAATTAAGAAGATTAATAAAAGATGAGACTGAATATTGTTTAATATTCTAATGTTGAATTTTAAGAGGTGAGTCTTGTTCAATTTTGCTATAAAAAAAACTTGTCAATAGAATCATTATACAGTTACAAATATTAGTCTAATTTGAATATGAATGATAAAAATGAGTATCGTAACATTAAACGAATTGTCAAGTAAATATTTATGCCAAAAAAATTTTCGAAAAAGAGAACGAAAAGATTTACATTGATTATAACTTCATGGCAGATGTCGTACTTTGACATTGATAATCAAATTCAGTTCGCATGTTATCATTCTGTGAAAGTTTTTCGACAATGAGAATTAGTCAAAAGAAAATGACATCGTTTCATTTCAAATATGCCAACCAATTAGAGTTGATATGAATGGTTAGTTACAATAATCCATTCGAAAAGAGGTTTTGTTTATTGTCTACTTTGGTTGGAGAATAGACATATATATATTGACGTAGTGAAGTGTTGATAACTTGAACAAAATTCATTCTTATTTTATTATCCCAATTTATAAATAAATGGATTTTCATAATAATTCTACATTATCTATAGTTGAACCATTAAGTTTTCATAGAGTACATGGTGATCAAATCAGATTGAGTGAGAATAATACTCGTGCAACTCGTGATCGATTAAATAATACATTATTATTTACAAATCGACCTATATTAGCAAATGAAATAATTCAACTTTATGTTGAAGAATTATCAAATGATTTTTATGGACTTATTCGTATTGGTTTAACAACAATTGATCCTGATTTACTTACACCAGAAACATTACCAAGAACAATGCCAACGAATGATACTCGTGAATGGTTTGTACCATCACCACGTGGTCAACCAAGTATTAAGAAAAATAAAACTATACGTTTAAAATATACAGCTGAAGGTGATGTAAGTGTTGATTTATTGATTCGAATTTTTTTTTGTTAATTACTGTAAGAAAATCAAGAAATAGTTAATATCGGACAGGTTCACGTGAAATTAAACTTATTTCATTTTTTTCTTTACATTTTTCAAGCTACTATGACTTTCATAATTTTCATCTTTTAGTTCGTTTAAATGAATAATCTGGTATATATTGTAATAAGAATGATCAATTTTTCATAAAGATAATAATTTATTAAATTATATCAATCAGAAGACAAGTTTTTAAAAAAATCAAGAGTTATTTTAAAACAACATTTTTGTAAAAACTATAAGCTTTTTGCTTTCAAAACAATGTCATCCTAAACTAGATTCTTAGTCAAATCGATGCTATTACATGGATTGCACATAATAGTTGAGCAGAAATATGAATAGTGACACTCTAATTTCAACGTTTATTTACATATTAATATAATTTTTCAAGAAATTTCAATTATTAAAATTCTTTTGTTTAGATATTTATTGATTATGATGGTGCCGGTTTTGTTAAATATTTAACTGTATCACCTATAATAAAAGATATTTGGTGTGCACTTGATTTAAATGGTATTGTTGCACAAATACGTCTCATTCAAACTGAATCACGTGTTCTAGCAAATCCTGTCGATCGAGCAAGAGCACGTTATATTCAGTATACAAATAATCGTCAACAAGAAAACTCATCAATTTATTATAGTGGAGATTTATCACCGGGTCTTGTGACAATGAAAAATTGTGATGAAAATTGTGAAATATCAGATAATATAGCTGTAAAAAAGAGTTCAACATCATCAATTATTATTGATGAAAATCTTAAACGATGTATGTATATTGTTATGCAAATACTTGATATGGATCATACATTATCAGCATATTTAACAATACGTTGTTTAATTGATGGAAAATCATCGAATGAACATACAATATTAATTGATACATCATTTGATCATTTAACATTAGGTGATGAAATTGGTTTACGTGTATTACCTGATGGATATATTACATTTTCATGTGATAATCGTCATGTTAAACCTTTATTTAATATAGATCTTACTGTTAATGATAATCCTGCAGTACAGCAAACATCATATCGTTTGGAATTTGTTATGAATGGCCGTGTAACTGGCCTTCGATTAGTTGGACTTTATCGACCAACTGATGTAGAAGCACGAACACTTCCACCAACCATTGGTGGTGGATGTCAAGCTACTATACTACATAGAGTATGTCCAAATGGTCTATCAGGTCTTTTATTACCATGTAGACATTTATGTGTTTGCTTTGAATGTGGTCAAGCTCTTGTCGATAGACATTCATGTCCTAATGTCAAATGTCGTAAGCCGGTCAAAGGCTGTGTCAAAGTATATAAAGATTAATTAACATTTTTTCCGTGGTTCATTTAATACTATTTTTTACATAATTTTTTTTTTCTCTTTTTATGATAATTACTTGTGTGTTGGAAAGTCGAATTGACGACAATAAATTAAAAAACTTTTTTTTTTGTTAAATGAAGTTAGAGAAAAAAAATCCTTGGAAATAATAGTTTGACACGAAATTCTTTAACAAATATTTGAGATGAATATGTAAGTTACGCATAAGACAAAATGAATGTAATAAAGAAATAATTATCATAAAAAAAAAGTGACAAATATAAAATCAAACAAAAGAAAAAATATACTGGTTGAGTCTGTTTTGTATAAGATAAATCAGAAACGTTTTAGTTTGAAAAAAAACAGACATTTGTAAAGTGTCAAGAACAATTTTTCAAACATTAAAAGCTAACTATTGTTCTTTGTGGTGAAAATAGCCTTTGTAGAGGCTTTCTACATGATCGAGAAAACGCTCAAACGAAAACAATAATTTTAGGGTATTGAAATATGTTCCCAGAAAATCTTGTCTGCTTGAGTAAAATGAGAATAAATCATAAACCTGTCAGAATAATATGATCGATTGTTATCACATCGAAAATTCTAATTGACAATGATATATACACTCGAATAATGGATGTCACAAAGGTAAAGAATAGATCCTTTTCGATGCTTCTGGAGAACAACTAAACTAAAAATCATGAAATTTTCACGAAAAACAGATAGAAAGTAATATTTTTTAACGGTGCATTTTTTGTAAAGTCTGTGACAAAGCAGTGAAACAAATTTTTGTTTTCGTGTTCTCTTTCTCGAAAAAAGTCCTTTTCCGTCAGTGTTATCAAAATTATAATTAAATGCATGAACGGTTAACTAGAGATAGAATCTTTCACAAACGATATGAATTTTTATTTGACACGTCGTCTTTTACAAATATACTTGATGATTTCCGTCACCTTCTGCTCAAAAAATATGTTTTTTTTTCATTTTTCCTATTTCTGCTTTTTTGATCGCACATTCCAAAGTTTTCAAAAGAGCTTCATTATAACCAATTGCTTTTGTTTTTGTTTGAAAGAGCATCTGAAGGTGCAATCACTGGGAGAGTCCTTCTTCGAATAAATTTTCTTCTTTAAAAATGGACACCTGTAAATAAGATGACCATGTTTTAAAAGTTTTTTGGCATTGAATTTATTATTCTTTTTCTCTGCATAAAAAGGAAAAACTTTGAACAAAGAAAAAAATGGTTTTTGCCAAGCACTATAATCTAATATGCTTCATCAAACGATAGAAAAATTCTATATCTGTAAAATGAAAGGTATAAAGAGAATTTTAGTTTGTCAAATGATCTATATTTGTTCTTTGATTGACGAATATGTTTCGAAATTGCCATAGTGTGTGGATGACACTTTCATCATTGTCTCTCACTTACAGATCCAACATAGTCCGACAATATCGTACAATTTGAATATATCTGATCCAAGAGATTTTTAATGTTGGAGAAGAGATCTTGAATAAATAAAAAGCACACTTACAAATAATATCTAATATCTCTGATCAGAGTATCGTCTTGATCAAACCAATTATGTTGAAAAAATTTGAGCAATCAGGCATTGTCTTCATAGAAAACTTGGCTTCTATAAAAGCACGAAATAATGTGAAAAGTTCGCTCTTCTAGCAGCTTCCTATGTTCAAGTGATAAATTTCAAGTCTCAAAATCTTCTCAGTTGATGAAGATCTATTCAGATTATATCATAATAATAAATAATTAAATATCACAAAATCGAAAACTTCGACTAGCGAAAATAAGAAAGTACTCTTAAATCAGTTCAAGAAATGTAAAAATTAATATTTTGTTACTTTTGACTTTTCAGATACATTCGATAAATAATTGTTTATAAAATGCATTTATTCTTTAAATGACACTAGCTCTAATAAATGAATTGGATTCGAGAATTTTATGCTTTTCAGTGAGTCTTTTTTTCTGAACAAAATTTTTTGATCTCAATATCATATTATATGTCATGATTTTTTTACTGTTCAGACAGTTATTATCAATAGTTTTTATCATGTTTAATAAAACAGAATGAACTTCTGTAATTGATTCTCTTGGTGTAAAGTACTTTTTCATGTCACAAAATCATATAAAAAGGTGATTATCAACGTGGGTATGATAATGATAATTGCAATATATTAGACAAAAGATAAAAAAACGACTATAGAGAATGAACTATGAATATAGAAAGCAATTTAAACGGAGACGACGAAGCCTTCAATTAATATCAAAGAAAACAAGAAACTCGAAATGTTCGCTGACCCTAGACCACCTATTAAATGTCATGGTAATAAATTTTTGGTGCGCACTTGGCTGTGTTCAAGGAGCAGCGGTATATCAATACTCATTAAGAGAAATTCATGTTTCATTTATTGCTATATTTATATAAATTAAGCTACCTCCATTGCGTCTTTTCCGAACATTGAAAGAAAGTACCTACGTTTCTGATGATCACAGGTATAAGGACATTTTACTTTTATTGTTCCATTGTTTCTCTTTTCTAGCAGAAAATAATTAGAGAAGAGAGAAAAAATTTAATTTTAAGACATTGCTTTGTTCTCTTAGGTTTTTTCTGGGCATATTAGTTTTCTCGGCTAATTACTCGGTATTTCATACCTGTTTTTATCATAGAGATTGGTGTATATCTTCAAAAATATGCTGGACAATATCTGCGGCTTGCTGGATTTATTATAATGAAGAAAATTGAGCACGTTTCCATATTAAACACCCAAGGCTAATTCACGTGTTATTTTGATATGTGATCTCATCAAAGCTTTCTGCATTTGTTGAATAATACTAAATAAACATTTTGAATGACATATAATGGAACGATTGTTTTTCAAAACTCTGAAATTTTATGGCCACGACCTTTTCGATTTTGGATTTTGCTCATCTTCGACATTCCATCTGTTGTATGTTCTTCCTTTGTGCTTTGCTATCTGTTATTTGATCGAACTCTACGTCATGCTTTACATAATCATAAAATTATTGTTTTGCTTATATTAGCACTCATCTTTCAATTGATTGATATTCCATGGTGTTTAGATTTTATTCGACACGGTATTGTATGGTCTCAAACACCAGCTCGCTGTCTTATATGATGGTTAGTCGTTCTTGATTTTTATAATACAGTTACGATTATTCTTGCATGGATATCTATTGAACGACATGCTACGAATGTAGAAGCACAACTTGTTTGCTTCTTCATTACTTATTGGGTCAGGCTTCTGTTACCTATTGTCTCACTCTTTTCTTTATCTGATTTGAAGCAAAAAAAAAAATAGCTAAATTAGTTAATAGTTATCGACAACATCAGGCAACTGTAATTCCTAAGACAGGGCACCTTACTGTTGTACCAAGAATTCGATGGTAATATCAAACATATCAAAGGACATGATGATCAAATGTAATTACTTAATGATTTTCTCATTGTTTTATCTTCCATTAGATTCGAAGCGGATTTCATAACACCAGCACTTGCTCAGTGTCGTTTTCAGTGCTTGAATGAAGATTGTACAAAAAATGTATATGTATATATATATTTATACATCGATATTTTAATAAAAAATTGAGTTTAACATTTATACAAATCAGGCATAAATGTAAACACCATTGTCTTTTGCGTATGTGCCTATTCTCTTCCTCACAAATTACAATTAAGATGAATAAGAGGATTGAAACTTTTCAAAGTTTGTATTAATGAAAAAGATAAGATGAACAGGTATGTTTTATATCGCATAAGATTTTTCTATCTATCCTTTCATGTTCACTCAAAAATTCGTTAGTAGAAAGTTTTCTGACAACAACAGTAGAATGTAAACAAAAAAAGAAAAAACTTCGTGACAAGTGTACAAAAACAACGTTTCATTCATCTTAAATAACGTTATTTTTAATTTGATGGAAAAACCTTCTTTAATTGTACTATTTGTTCAAAGATAACATAAGATGCACTGTTATACGACGACGTCAAGAATACTAAGCTAATTGTCTCAATTATCAGTTCAAAGACTGGAGGAGAGAATGATCAATACTTTAAATTTGTTAGCATATTCTTTTTAGAAACAAGAAAACTCTTTTGTTACGTTCGGATAAAATATTTCGAATGAGTGTAAGTTCTCACGAAATATTGAAATGTATGATAAAACATACCAGTAACATAAGGTCAATGTGACATCAATTTTTAATGAACAATGTTTTTTTTTCAAACTTGCAACTGTTAATCATTTTCTTATTTCTCGAAATAATCTTTTTTTATCATAAGATACATTGATTCTTTAGTTTGGAACAAAGTCAATAATTAAATTCCATGCTTTCGAATAAGATAAAAACAAATTCTATTTTTTTTTTCTTTTCAATTTTATTTTGAGAAAACTGAATTAAACAGATACAAAACATACGATATCTATGAATAGCAGTTGATAAAAACATTGATATGATATATTAATCTGTTAAATTTCGTATTTGTAGGTTTTATTTAAAAAAAAAAACCCTTAAAATTTCATTGAAATCTTTAATTGTATTTCATCAAAAAATCGTTCGAGTATATTCTCTAAATATATTATGATTGATGCTGAAATTCGTCTTTTTTGGTCAAAATAAAACAGTGTACGTTTATCGTAAACAAAAATAGTTTTTCTTTTCTTTATTTCTCAATTATATAAAATGTGCAAGAGGAAACCTATAAAAAAAAGAAAATTTTTTTGGATTAATATTTTCATTTATATGACATCGGATGATATAGGAATGCTTATTTCTAATAATTTACGTCATGAGACAACTTAAACATTTGAATCGAAAAACAAATGTGAAATTATGAAAAAAGAAAAATTTCTATTAATTATATTTGATAACTTCATTTTCGATAATTAATTTTAACTTTTAAACAAGATATTTCTTCTTTAATACCATATAAAAACGTTTCGAACATTAAACACTAATTCAAAGCATCTAAATTTTTTACCTAAGATTTCATTTATTATCAATGAAGAAACGAAATCAACGAAACAAACTTTAATGACAGCAGTATATCATTCTCCTCGAAATATTGAAAATTATTTAATAAAAAATAGGTGCATAGATGATGAATACATTTCATGAAGTTATTTTTCAATATAATTTTGTGTGGTTTCTTTCACATCGAGAAACAACAATCAATAGTTTGTGTATGTCAAATATTTGAGATAATGAACAATGTGTTTATGGACACAAAGAATGGAATAGAGAAAAAGAGAGAAAGAATAAAAGAACTCAAAGAAAATCTACTTCATTATTTTTAATAACCAATATATTTTATTTTTCATTGACAATGCAACAAAAAGAATTTTTTGTCGGTTTTATTTTGATTTTAACTGTAAGTATTATATATACTTATTCAAGGATTTTTTTTCATTCATTTTTATTTTTGAATGATAGTCATTATTAATTAATATTATTCAGCCATCAGTTGTGACTAATTTATGTCCTGATACATCTTCGTGCAATTGTACACTTACGAATAGTACAGATTTAGATATTGTTTGTATTTCAACGCCTTTCCTTACTGAATTACCTATACTCACTGATGAAACACTTCAAACAAGTGTTACTCAATTACGTGTTAGTTCAGCAACAGCTGATACTCATGGTCCTCTAATAACATTACCAACAAATATGTGTTCATCATATCCAAATATTGCTACACTTGATCTATCATCAAATACTATAACTGGTTTATTAAATACATCTGAACTTGCTTGTTTAGGTTCAAATTTAATTGATATCAATTTTTCAAATAATTATATAAATGAAACTGATTTAAATTTTTTTCAAGCAACTGATCGTTTACAATCAATTAATCTTTCTCAGAATAATTTAACAACCATGCCTACAATTAATGCAAAAACTTTTGTTAATTTTCCTTCAACAATTATTTTAATGAATTTTAGTTATAATCAAATAATTAATGTTGATCTTTGGCCTTTATTTGTAAAAACTCGTAAATAAAAAAAAATTTTTTTTTTTCGTTTTTTATTTCTCTTTTCTTTTAATTTAATTTAATATTTTCATTATTTAGAAAAATATATGGCTATTGATATGAGTAATAATTTAATTCGAAATTATACAAATCAAGTTCCAATATATGTTCAACAATTTAGTGAAACGCCAGATCCACGTAATTTTTATTTAAATAATAATCAACTTGAACGTTTATCTGATATTTTACTTGAACAATATGGTGCATGTTCAACAATTAGTTCAATAAGTACATCGTATTTTTTAGTTGGTATATCAAATATATTATTAACAAATAATCCTTTAATATGTGATTGTGAATCATATTATTTGGTAACATTTATTAATGATCATATAAGTGATTTTCCAGAAATAAATAATGGTTCAGCTTTATTAACACAAGCAACATGTACATTGCCTGACTTAGCACGTGAACAAAAATATATTTTTTCAAATCTTACTACATCAGATTCATGTAAAAATTATACATTACCAAATAGAACAGATATTTTTTGTTCTGTATATACAAATGAAACAAGTTTAACATTATCACCACCAACATATTGGCCAAGTTCAACAACCGTGTTAACAACAATTATTCAAGGAAATAAGACAACAACTGATTCTTCAGGAGTAAATTTATATTGATTTATTCATATTTTCAATATCTATTTGTTCCTTTTTTTTTGTTTAGAATGGTGGTACTAATACAAATGGTTCATCAAATTCTACATCACCATCATGGTATATTATTTTAGGAATTGTACTTGGTCTTGCCTTAATACTATTTTTAATTGTACTCGGCGGTTACCTATATAAAGATAGATTATTTCCACAAAAATATCATTCAAAATTATCAGATAGTAGCAATAATCCAAATAATCCTTATGAAACAATTATTCGAAATAGTCAAGCATCATCACAAACAACATTACCATTAAATGGTCTCAAACCACGTCGAGCTTCGATGTCAACATCAACATGTGGTGTTGATGATCAAGATAATGGCATGCTTCAATTGGTATTATTATTATTATCATTATAAGCACATTATACTGTTCTTTTTTTTTCCTTCATAGGAAGAACATGGATCAATGAATGGTCAGTACTGTGAGTTTTATTTTTATTTGAAAATAAATATATTGAACTATAATCAAAAATGTTCTTAGAAAAGTCTCTAGATAATGATTTATTGAGAATTTATTATCTTTTTTGTTGTTATCAAAATTGATTTTTTAGACGAGATTGATATTGGAATACCTAAACTCATTTATTTAATTTCTAATGAAATCAAAATAACATTGTTGAACTTTTATCAATTTTAATAAATCATTGTTCTTGCATCAGGAAAAGACAAAAATTAGTTACTCTACTTGAAATAAAATATAAAACAAATTTTTTGTTTCTATTCAATTCTTCATATTAAAATAATGTTTCTTTCAATTAAAATCATCTAATCAATAAAATAAAAATGTTTATATTGTTATTTATTTAGCTTGGAGTGATAAAATAAATCCTGAACAAGAAACTCAAACATGTTTTCAAATAGTTCGTACAAAACCACCTAGTGGTGTAACACGAAATCCACAAAATATTAGACAAAATAATAGCCTTCAAAGTTCACATCGTGAACGTAAATTATTATCATCAACTTCGACTGATGTTGCAACAAATACAACAAATGTTGTTAAAGGTATTCCAATTCCATCAACATCAAGTAAAATTTCATCAATTTCTTCAAATGTTAATCATACAATGTCTAATACAAGTACATCTGAATTAAGTATGACATCAATTCCACTTACACCATCAAAACGAGCTAAACTATTACCACAAGTTAAAAGTGGAAATTATGTTGATTCAATAAATAATAATTTATTAAATACATCAGCAAGTGCACTCATTACTAAACAAAGACAAAGACGTCGAAGTTCAATGTGGTTACGTAAACAAAATCAAAATACAATAACACCATTACCTGTACGACCACAATCTATGATTACACAAAAATCTATTTTTGATCAAGATGATTCTACTAATGAAGAAGTGGCTTCAATTCCAACTATGGAAAGTTTATCCAGTAAACCATCTAAACCTTTACGAGCTTTACCGTTGCTTAATATTACTGTTGTACCTGCTTCGGCTGACGATAATACTGATCAGAAATGATTGAAACCTTTTTATCTTCAGAAATTATTTATAAGCTTTTCTTTGTTTAATTTTTATTTGTATAATATTATTGAACATATAATTCTATAAATTGAATGAAAAGTATATTTTCATGTGATAAATTCATCTATATAAATACTAAGTATTACATCTCTGAAGTCATAATAAAAGTTTCAAAATTTTTACATTTACTGAATGCAATAGTTCGGTGAAATGAGTTCTATCGAAAGTGAATATTTTATTCAATGAACTATAGTTGTATGCGTTTGTAACGAGAACAAAGTATTCTTCATCTATAGCCAATTATTTATCAATGTAATATAAAAAGCAACAATAATTAGCTCGTATGTCACATAGTTATTTTATTTCATCAGTTTTAAATAATGTAGTTTCTCAGTGTGAGGTATATATTATTGATAAACTTATTTAATTACACAATTGCAAGTCTTATCTGATGACTTGATCAAGATTCAATTTTCTATAATATCATCAAATACAAGTCTATTATAATTAGTTAAACATGACTATCGCGAAATATTATTAATAGAACTGACCAATCAAACGAGCAAATGTCTCTAAATGTCAAATCAATTTTTAAGTCGAGATTATGTGCATCATAAGATTCTAATGAACTATGAATACCCTGCATCGAATTCGGACTAATAGCTTATTGATACTAAAATACCGTATTTTTACCGTATTTTTTAGCAAAGTGCTTTAGTTCCTTCATTAACACCAAATTGAGATATTTTAATTGCGCCTATTCTGAAATCAGAGTATTCGAATCCGTCGTTGTATATGAGCAGCGTGAAAAAGCATGCTTTTATTATAATGTTATGCTAGGATAGAAGTAATCAAAAAATTTGAAACTTTTACAATAAGTCATTCTCATTAAGACGTGTCTCAATGCAAAGTTTCAAGTCAAAATTCGAAATTCTCCTTGTCTTATGTTCTTAAGAAAGATCATGGCATTCTGATAAAAGATACGGTAATAATATTGTATTTTGGCAGCAATAAGCTATTATTTCAATATGTTTTCAGAGTATTCATAGCTCATAAGAACCTACATCATGCAACTAATCTTGACTCATAAGTAGGGATGGGAAGTTACCGTTACGTTCCCAGATAACTGATAACTTTTCCGTTTCTAGCTCTCCGGGAACTGGGAACTTTTCCGTTACCGTTTCCGTTCCCTGGTAACGTTTGGGAACGGTAACTTCCCACCTCTACTCATAAGCGGTTTGACAATAAGAAACATTCTTTCGTAAATATCAGTTAGATTAAGAATTTGATTGATTTTTCTTTTATTTTCACGGTTTTATAAAATTTCAACGATACAATGGCATAATTAAACAACGTTTTGATAAAAGAAAAATAATATTAAAATCAAATAAATAATATACGGAATAAATAATAATTAAAAATATGATAAAACATGCAACTACTCTAGGACGCATGACACAATATCAAAGTCTTTTATATATTATCAAATGAATGATAAAATAATTAAACAAATTTTGAAAGTCCACTTTGTTCAAGAATATTTGCTATTTGAGGATTAAAACCTTGAGGTACTTGGGGAAGATTTAAATTATTTGGATTATTTATTGCTGTTGTTGTTACTCCTGCTTTTGTTGGATGAATTGAATGCAATTGTCCACCTACATTTTGAATACCACCTTGAGCCCATTGTTGAAACTCATTTCGACTTAGTACACCATCTTTATTAGTATCAGCTAGATTGAATACAGCTTTAGCAGCATCAAATTGTGGTCCACCAGCACCAAAACCACCCATTACTGATCCACCAACATTAATGCCACCCAGACCTGGC